>CAUZXS010000359.1:177500-198389 GCA_963585895.1 Sepioteuthis lessoniana
CCCACGAAGCCTTCAGCAGATGATGACTCTGGGTTCAAGTATGGTTTCGGGGCCGAAGCATCATTACCACTAACCCAGAGCGCCCCAACAATAACTCACGATACTACCAGACTTTGTTGGATTGACGTCACTTTATGGGATTGCCATATCCACGCTGATGCAGTTAGAGCCTTATCTTGGATCTTTTTTTATGTATTTCTTTTTGTCTGATGGAAAAGGTCCAAGTTTAGTCAAGAATACGGAGATTGTGTTGGTATATTTACATTGTGCAGTTGTTTTTCAAGAGTTTTATTCGCACAGTCATATGATATCGAGTATTCCTTGCAAATAAAAATAATTCATACTCACTAATATGGTTTGAAATATTCATATCTAATATTTATATATTATGTACAATTATATGGTTTCAAGTACTTATTTTTATTTAATGTTAATCATTTGTTTACAGGCAGTTATATGGGTTCAAGTAACTAATACTAATCAATAAACAATTATATTCTCCAGTAACTAATAAATAATTTACAGTTTGATAGAATCAAGTATTCCCAACTAATACTTATCATTTTGATCATTATCATCATCATGTCGCGCAGCTAGCAGGGATCTCCCAGACTCTCTCCCGCCACCAGCCACTATCGTCCATCGCTACCGGGAGGTCTTCCAGGCTACATCCTTTATCGGCTCAGAGCTTTCGTATATAGGTTCTAGGTAGTCGTCCAACCTTTGCTCGTCCATGCGAAGGTGTCCACAGGAGTACATCGTTTATGAGTTCGTCCTTACTTCTCCAGCAGTGAGCATGTCTGGTTCGTCAAATTTGGATAGTTTTCGTGAGGGCTGGCAGGTGGCTGTACAGCTGCTGTTTTGTAGAGTGTTGCCTCCTGTGTAATTGCCGTCAAGCTTTTTCTCCATACGTTTAGTTGGCTGTCCATGCCTTTGCTAGTCGCGTGTTGATATCATTCTCGGTTGATGAGACGCTGCTTCCGAGGTAGGTGAACTTGTCCACTAGTTTCAGAAGACTACCGTTTAGTGTGGAGATGTTGCCTCTTTGATAATTTTCAAACAGCTCTATTTAACTTACAGATGGGACCCTAACAGGTACTACCACTCAAGGTCAGAGTGTACCTGGGTGTAATGGCAATGAAGAAGTAGTCTACACTCTCCAGATATCCATAACTGGAACTTTATTATCAGATACAGTTGTCATATATCCCCCGCTTTATGGGTGTGGGCACGGTTTACCTCTCGACAGAGGATATTGTTAGCGTATTCTAAACTCCGTAGACTGTGCAGAAACTCATTTTGAAAGATGATTTGTGTTTAGTATACATTGACCTAGTGGGTAGAGTGTTCGCCCATGCTCCGGGAGACCTGGGCTCAATCCCAGGTCGCGTCATGCCAAAGACTTTAAAAATGGTACTTGATACCTCCTTGCTTAACACTCAGCAGTATAAGGTACGTATCAAGGACAAAGTGGAGCAATCCAGGGAAATGAGTAGCGCCCCCAACACTTCAGTGTAGTACCTATGGAAAAGGGAGCCTTCTGGTTGCCCTCGACTAAGGTCACCAAGTTTACTTCTTACTTACTTATACTATGATGATATCTCTGAAAAGATGAAGAGAGCAATACAATTGTTCAGTTCATTAAAATCTAAGTAAAGATTAAGGTTCGACATGAAAATTAATGTTCAGTAAAACTTTGGGCGTCCGTTAGGTCACAGTGTTCATTAATTGGTATTTAGATAGATACACCGGACGTTGGTATAATGGTTAGAGTGTTCGCCAATGGCCTGGGAGACCTTGGTTCAATCTCTGGTCGAGTCATACCAAAGACTCAAAAAATGGTACTTGATGCTACCTTGCTTAACACTCACCATTATAAGGTAAGGATCAAGGGTAAAGTGGAGCAATCCAGGGAAAGGAGTAGCGCCCTCCCCAACACCTTGGTGTAGTAGCTATCGAAAAGGGAGCCTTCGGGTCACCCTCGACTACAGTCGCAAACTTTATTTTTTTAGATAGGTACAAGAATAAGTCTGTCGGCCAAGAATTCATGTTACAATACAAATATTTATTTTCAGCGTAATATCATTTTTTGGTCAGAACACTTAACCTAGCACCTCGCCATTAATTATATAGATTGAATTGAATACAGTTTATAATTTCAGATTAAAATTCATTTAATAACTACGTGTTAGGGAACGGACATGGATCCACCTTCGTAATTTCTTAAAACTTCAATGGAGACGCCAAAGTATTTTCGTGTTTTTTTTTATTTTTATTTTACGTACTTCTTAGATTTTGAAATTTATCTCTTGATATACTTTATGAAGATCACTTGAAAAAAAATCAAGTAAATAAAAAAAAAACAATACCCACCCAATTAAAGAAAGGTCTATTTTTCTTCCCCGTATTCGTTTTAACATTCTCTTTACTTCATTCTTTTATATATTAGTTTTACTGCGAAATTTTGACTGAATATCCGAGAGAAGGAAATATACATTGATATACGTGAAATACTGTTCTCATCTTAATTAACTGATGGATTGATTTTAGTGGCATGTCAACCCTTCTCGGGTTATTCTATGCCTAGTGAGATCGTGTTCATTTAAGTAAGGTTCAAATTTACATTTGTTGTGTTGTTGTTTTTTAAGAGTTTTTTTGCACACAGTCCTGTCGAATACAAAAAAAAAATCGAACAGATCTATTTGACTCATAGAACAGACTCTAACAGCCACTACCACTTTGAGTCAGAGAGGGCCTAATGACAATGAAAGGGTACTTCATACTTGCAGATATCCAGAACTTCTACCTCTCCAACAAATTCAGTTTAATATCATATTGGGATAAACCTTTTTCTTGGGGGAGCGGTCTAATCCCTTTGTAAGGGATACGCCGTGGTGTCCGTGGTGTAATGGTTATCGTCGTAGGAAATGGACACGGCGACACGAGTTCAAATCCTCGACGAAACTGATTGCATTTCACATAGCACTAATACCCTTGGGAAAGGTATGAATCCAATTATTCTCCCTCCAGCTATGGGTAAATACTAGGGCAGCCTGGGTTCTTCACCCTTGGTCAGGCAACTAGTCTAGGAGAAGGGAAACTCTGATTTAAAACCTGTTAAACTCCGCTTAAAAATTGACCTTGTGTCACATCCTGTCCTTGCGGAGGGGTTGGTAAATATGGTAAGGGGTACACTCAGCTTATTCTAAGCCTCATCAACAGAATAGTCCCATCTTAGTTGTTATTAGAGTTCATAATGTTCGGCTGTAACCCCCTGGTTTTCTCGGAGACCACCTGGCGTTCGCGCCAAGTGAATACTATTGAGTTGATCGCCTGGTCACAGGGAGGGTTTTTACCTCATACTACCTGCATAGCTGAGCAAAGTTCATCACTTGGCGCTTGAAGCACACCTAGAATAGAATGTTACTGTGACCAAGCATTTTTATGACAGCCCCGAATGAGTTGAGACATGCGTGACCCCTCATATTAAAATGACCTTGCATCAAATCTTTGAGGGTCAGATAAATCCTTCATTCAGTCGCTAAAACTTGTGGAAATTTCAAACTGAACTCTTTGTTCAACGCTAGTTCAAGTAAAAGAGGCTCACAAAAGGACATTAAGTTTAAGCTGTGGAGGATATAAACGTTCATAAAATAGTATCAAGTTATCTAGTGATCGTGAAGGATGAATTAGCAAGGTAAAATTAACGTATTATATTCTCTCAGCATGTATGGTGTAATTGGAACGACCCTACCAAAGTTATTGACTGTGACAGACACCTAAAGAAGGCAAAGTACACAACAGATGAAACATTGAGACGATAACACTAAAAATGGGGATAATATATAATAGTTAAAATGTTCGATTCGAATTTTACAATAATAGTTTGTAATCTCTGTCAGAAATCGATTGGACGATCCAACTGCTGTGTTGTTAAGAACCACTTCCGGTCTGTACCACAATCGCTTGACGTGGCTCAAGACGTAAACAACAGTTGCGTTCTCAAGCTTTTAGAAAACGAAATAAAGAATTCAAGACGACGCTGTAGCTGGATAGAACTGGATTATTGAATTTTTTCACCGTGAAAATGATCGACGGGACCATCCAGTTGAATTAGTCCCGTTACACAGAGCAATATTAATGCAGGCAAGCGAGACCTGTGTGCATAAACCCTTCTAATGATACTTGAAAGTGGGTGAAATGTTATAATAAATATAAATAAATAAATAAACAAATACACTACCAAATTTTGGTTTTCAAGTCATATGTTCTAACATTCTGTTAAACATTTTACCGCATATATTCATCATTTATATATTTACGAACGTCTTCGCTTAAACAACATATGACACAAGGGTAATTTTAAAGCGAAGTTTAGCAGGTTTTCCTTCTCCTAGATTAGTTACCATACCAGAGTTTAAAAGCCCAGTCTGACCTTCTGTTTACTCATAGCAGGAGGGAGAATAATTGGATGTATAGCTTTCTCAAAAGTATTATCACTATGTGAAATATATTGATCACATATGTGCATTTATCAAAGAGGCGCTGGTGGTGTAAAGGTTATCATTGTAGTAAGTTGACATAGCGACTCAAGTTCAAAACCTGATCGGGACTGTTTGCATTTCATGTAGCACTTATACCCTTGGGAAAGGTATAAATTCAGCTATTCTCTCTCCAAGAGTAAATAGTTGAATAGACTGGGCGATCAGTGTGGTAACCAATATAGGAGAAGGAAAACTCTGAAATCAAACCTGCTAAAATCTTGTTTCGTATCCAGCTCGTGCAGAGTGGTTGGGTTTATACATATATGTATTTAAGCTTAGAATGATTAGGCAATCGGATCCAAACATGAACTAAGGATCAAATTTACTACTATAATAAAGGTATACGAAGCTCGCTTGTTAACCACTATTCTATGGAAAGTTTCAACTTATCAGCAGGGGTTGATGCATGTACTTATATCTTAATGCAGTTCTATCACAACTGCATTGAGATAAAAGTGCATGCATCAACCCCTGCTGATAAATGTGCACATAATTATCCTAAGAATATATATATATATATATATATATATATATATATATACGAGCGTGTGTGTGTGTGTTTGTGAGTGTGTTTTCTCGTCTCTACATGTCAGTCTTATGAATATAAGTTTTATGCATTTGTAAAAATTATTGCAATCTTGAAATGAAACGTGCGAGGAGAATGGACGAAAGACTAATAAATACTTAATATTCCTCACACAATGCAAAACATGGCTGCGTGGACTAGGAGCAGAAGTAGGAACTGGAAGGTGTGAGAGAAAAAAACCCACCTTGTTTTATCCTGCTCAACGGAAAGGTAACAGAATCTTTGGTACTGCGTGAGCAATGGGCGAAAGAAGGATGAGCGAATTATTATTATTTAGCATGATATCTTGGAAGTATATGACTGTTATTTTAGCTTTCCGCAACCATTGCATTTTTTGCATGCTTTTATTTACAGTTCCTCTTTTTTTAGGCCGTTCAGCAATGGGGAACGAACGATGAACATAGAGCAACGAATAAACCAGAAATTTTTGGTCCGTTTTGAGAAAAAGAACATCATAAACACTTGAAATGCTTCAGCAAGTGTACGAAGATGACAATATAGCGTGTACACGTTCTTTGGGGCAGTACAAAATATTCGAAGAGGAGCGCTAGAAGATGGACTCCCAAAACGAGAAGCTTTCAACAAGTAGGAATGGGGTAAACGTCGAGCAAGTAAGGCAGGTGGTGCATAACCATATTTACCAACACTTCCGCTCGGGCAGGATATGACACAAGGTCAAATTTTAAGCGGAGTTTAACTGGTTTTAAATCAGAGTTTTCCTTCTCTTAGACTAGTTGCCTTACCAAGACTGAAGAACCTAGTCTGTCCTACCATTTACCCATAGCTGATTCATACCTTTCCCAAGGGTATTAGTGCTATGTGAAATGCAATCAGTCTCGTCCAGGATTTGAACTCGTGTCGCCGTGTCAGTTTCATTCGACGATAACCATTACATTATGGGTACCTCCTGTAGTGCAGGTGGTGAATAACGGTCATCGGTTGACTGTTTGAATGATTACAAGTCAGCCGGACATGAAAAAGGATAATGTTTAGAAGATTATCATCGAAGAATTGAACATGTGGAAAGGTAGGCAGAAACGGTGCCAAGATTGCAGAATGATGATCAGAAGGAGCACTTATTGTAAGTGTGTCAGGACATCACCATCCTCAAACTGAACCAGACTTCCTTTATTAGAGTCACCACAGGCGATGAGATATGGAGTTTTGAGTACGACCCTGAAACCAAGCGTCAGAGTAGTTAGTAGAAGTCTCCGACGTCGACGAAGCCGAAGAAAGAAAGATAAAGTCAAAAGTCAAAGTCATGTTGATCACGTTTTTCGATGTGAGGAGCATTGTCCACGGCAAGCTCTGGCCACAGGACCAGACGATTAATCACCAAGCCTATAAAGGGATCCTACGGTGTATGCTTCGTACAGTGCACGAGACGAGAATTGTGGCAGGACAAATCGTGGCTGCTTTACCACGACGATGCATCTGCTCACAACGCCGGGAACATCTGGCAGTTACTGATAGAGAAACATCGTGTTACCATATTTACCAACCCCTCCGCTCGGGCAGGATAAGACACAAGGTCAATTTTTAAGCGAAGTCTAACAGGTTTGAATTCAGAGTTTTCCTTCTCCTAGACTAGTTGCCTCACCAAGGCTGAAGAACCTAGTCTGCCCTACTATTCACCCATAGCTGGAGGGAGAATAATTAGATTCATACCTTTCCTAAGGGTATTAGTGCTATGTGAAATACAATCAGTCTCGTCCAGGATTTGAACTCGTGTCGCCGTGTTACTGTAACAACCACTCTTCTCACCTAATCTAGCCTGGTATATCGAGGGAACCCGTTTTGAAGGCGTGGAGGCCACCAAGAGAGTCGTAATGACGGAGCTGAAGAGTAAGGGAAACTATGTAGTTTGTGGTTGGGAATTTAAATAAATTTTCATGATACTACTTCCATTACTTTTCAGATACTCCTGGTATATATATATATATATATATATATATATATATATATATATATATATATTGATTAATTGATATAAACTGACTTAGATAGATAGATAGATAGATTGATTGATATGAAAAGAGTGGGATAGATAGATTGATAGAAAGAATAGATCGAGATAGATACAAAATTATCTTACATATAAACTGATAGCTATAAACTGATTAACATTGACAGATACACAGACAGATATATAGATAAAGGGATAAATTCGAACAGAGATAGATAGATAGATAGAAGGAAGGTGATTTGAATTAGACTGAACTAGATTGATAAACAGATAGATATAAACTAATTTGGATATAAACTAGCTTAGATAGATAAATAAATAAATAAATATGCACACAAACTTTTTTTATACATACATGTATTTGTATTAAAGTATACATATACACATAAAAATATACAGTTCTATGGCTACATGATTACGTATTCATACTTGTAGGGCGTTAAATTTACTTACATTGATAAAAGAAAATAACCTTAAAAATACAAGGACAATCGGAACAAAATGATGTCTGGCTTTAGGCAGTAAAACATTTCCCAAACATTAATCCTATTTACTGCTACCAATCACCACATATCTTTGTTTGTTTGTTTGTTTGTTTCTTCTCTATCATGTTCCGTGTTTGCAGATGCCATCTTTCACTGTGCTGTGACCTCCTCCCCTCGTCTCTCAAACCACCACGCCCATCACGATCCCTCTCCCATCCATTTAAGCCAACCTCAGATTCCAAACTTTCTTGTGTCACTTCTGCAGCTAAACTACAGTGATTTGATTCATTTCTTTTCGGGCTCGGCTATTAGCGAATCAATGACGGGATATATAAGCCCCCTGAAGTCTATAAATCTTGACGGCAAGCTCTTTCTCTCGCTCTTTTGCTCTCTCTCTTAAATCGTTCGTTCTTTATTTCTTTCTTTCTTTCTTACACACAAACACCACACACACACCCATTCTCTTTCATTCTCTTTCTTAAATCTCTCTCCCTTTCAAATGTCTCTCGTAAATCTCTCTCTCTCTCTCCTAAGTGTGTCTCTCTCTTAAATCACCCTCTCTCTTAAAACTTCCTCACTCTCTTAATTTTCTCTCTCCCTTTCTCTCTCTTTCTCTCTCTCACACACACATACACACATACACACACTCTCTCTTTCTCTTAAATTTCTATCTTCAATCTTTCTCTTTCGTGAATCTCTCACACACTCTCTTAAATATCTCTCTGTCTTACTTCTCTCTCTCTCTCTCTCTCTCTCTCTCACACACACACACCTCTCTCTCTTTAATTCTCCTTTAAATCTGTATCTCCCTATACTGGTGATATTGACGGTTGTACCATTACATGCGTTCATATCTATCTATCTATCTATCTATCTCATTGTTTTCATATTTATTTCATGGTGTTCATATATATCTAAGATTGTGATTGTTCCACAAGAGAAAGTTTATAAGCCTTGAAATTTAGTACTCGAAAAGAACAATGCTTCTCTTCGTCATTAGTGACAGATATAAAATAATAATAATAATAATAATACTAATAATAATAACAGTAAATGTAGGTTATGCGGTGACAGAGACGAAACGATCAATCACATAATAAGCGAATGCAGCAAATTAGCACAGAAGGAGTATAAGGCGAGACACGACTGGATCGGCAAGGTGATCCACTGGGGAATATGCAGGAAATTTTAATTCGACCATACAAACAAATGGTATATGCACAACCCAACACCTGTCCTAGAAAATTACTCGCATAAACTCCTATGGGACTTTAACATACAAACGGATCACCTAATCCCGGCCAGAAGACCAGACCTTATAATAATCAACAAAAAAAGGAGAATTTGCAAAATTGTCGCCTTGCTGTCCCGGCGGACCACAGAATAAATCTGAAGGAAAGTGAAAAGAAGGATAAGTACCTCGACTCTGCTAGAGAATTGAAAAGGCTGTGGAACATGAAAGTAACGATTATGCCAATTGTGATTGGTGCCTTAGGCACAATAACTAAAGGATTATTAAAAGGCCTGGAGGACTTGGAAGTTGGCGGACGGGTAGAGACTATCCAAACGACAGCATTGCTAAGAATGGCCAGAATCCTGAGACGAGTCCTGGAGACTTGAGGAGACTTGCTGTCACTCAAACTCCAGTGAAAAACCATCAGTTAACACTGATGTGAAAAACTCTAAAGGAGTAAATAATAATAATAATAATAATAATAATTGTAAGGTTAATGCTATTCAAAGCTATTGTTTCTCAGTGAAATCCTAACTTGATATTATTTAAATATATCCTTATAGGTTTTCAAAGATCGATCAATCGAACTTAATTTCTCGATAACTTTGAGAACATGTGTATGTCAATTTATATAATCTATGATTTGCTCTGCCGGTCAGTCCTAACCCTTTTTTGCGTGAACACACACACGCACACACACGCGCGCATATATGTATATATATATATATGAGTCTCCGTTTCGTAGTGGCTAACGTATTGGACAGTGACATCGTAGTGAGTTCGAACTCCAGTCACGCTATTGCATTTATTTTTGGACTAATACTTTTGTAAAATGTATCAACCCCTTATCCCATCATCCGTGTGTTATTAATACCACTACTGTTCTTCTACAAGGATAGCTTTGGCATTAGATAAACTGCCATAGTTTATATGCCATTAAACAAAGAAACCACTATATAGCTATATATACAATATGTTAAAAAACTTATTTAAAATATTAAAAGAAAGTGCACAATACCAGTAGATTTAGCTGGCTAAACCTCAGAATAAACAATTCGCTTACTCTCCTTGGCTGCCTCGATACAACCTGTTTTACATGATCTTTTTGATGAAGTAAGAAAAAAAATTGTAATTTTCAGACGTGAGTAGGCTTGCATGACATGAAACTAGAAGTAATGGAGTAGCTAAGAAGGAGTGAGAGAACTAGGTTTATTTTAGGTTAATATATATATATATATATATATATATATATATATATATATATATATATATATATATATATAGGACAACGTCTCACGTTAGAAACCTAATTGTATTTTTCAATTTCTGAAGGAAAGATTTAAAACTTCACTGACAAAGTTAAAATATCAATCTTATTTATTGAATGTTTTCTTATCTGTAGTAAAACTAAAAAGCAAAACAAAATACTCATTAAATAAGATATCTTTTAACCTAGAAAATGATGTTTAAAAGATTCTTTAGTGATTAATAAAATCTGTTCAATATGATTTGGCTTCGTTTGTTTTCTTTGTTTACTGGCATATCAACCTTTGTGAGTTATTTAATGCCAAAGCTATCCTTATAGAAGAATACTAGTGATACTATTAACCCATATATATATATATATATATATATATATATATATATATATATATATATATATGCGTGTGTGTGTGTGTGTGCACGCACGTGTATGTTTGTGTGTGTGTGTGGGTATAAATGATTAACCAATAACAATCCCCGGACACAAACAGACATACACACAGAGAGACACATACACATGTATATATACATTACGCTGCACAGATGCACTCTAACTAGTGTCTCCATCTTGGTTGTTTTTATAGTCTACAATAATAAAAACAAACAAACAAACAAGATGAACCAAATTAATTTCATCAGTGTATAATAATAAATTCTCATCTCATAAATTCACACACACACACACACACACACATATATATATTATAAATAAAATCTAACTTTAAAATCAATATACAGATATATATTTATATATATATAAAATATATTATAAATAAAATTTAACCTTAAAATCAACATATATGTATATAAAACATGTTTATTCATAATTTATATTGGTTATGCTGGAAATGTGTCAGCTGAATGATTTAAACGCACGAACAATTGTTCGCGAATGTGCATGTGCGTATGTGCGTATGTATGTATGTGTGTGTGTGTGTGTGTGTGTGTAACTATCCGAAAAACCTTTCTTTTTACTCAGCCAATCAATTTAGGGAATATCAACTCCGGATTTATTTAATGTATATTGAAATAAATTGTAAATTAATCCAATCACTTCCAAATAAGTGATCCTAATAATAAAAACAAAACAAAAGCAATCACAATTCGAAAGAATGTTAACGTTTATCGGGATGTTTTTCTCTCTTTAATTTTGCCCTTCAATTTTTTAATAGCTTTTCTTTCTTTCTTTCTTTCTTTCTTTCTTTCTTTCTTTCTTTCTCCGATATTATTCGAAATAATTTTCTTTTTTCTGTCTTTTATTTTTGTTTATTCGGGATTTTACATTACAATCTTTCTTTCTTTCTTTCTTTCTTTCTTGCATTATTCTAAATTAACGTCATGCTTTTTTCTTTCCCTCCCTCAGTTTCTGATTTGTTTTTGATTCTGCAGATATTCTTTCTTTCTTTCTTTCTTTCTTTCTTTCTTTCTTTCTTTCTTTCTTTCTTTCTTTCTTTTAAGTTTCCCTCTATTTTCCTTTTTCTGCTTTCCTTTCTTTCAGACATATTCGTGACACCATGTTACAGTATTCTTCTTTCTTTCTTTCTTTCTTTCTTTCTTTCTTTCTTTCTTTCTTTCTTTCTTGAATCTATGCAAAGATCTTTGTTTTCTTCTATCTTTCTTTTCAACATATACTTTCTTTGTTTTATCTTCGATTTTCGATATATTCGAGAATCTACGTTAAAAATTTTCATTTTTCTTTATTCCTTTTTTTCCATCATTTTTCTACATTACAGTTCTTTCTTTCTTTCTTTCTTTCTTTCTTTCTTTCTTTCTAAGTTACCCTTCTTTTTCTACTTTTCTCTTTTTCACACATTGTCGTGATTTTACATTGCAATATTCCTGTTTATTCGTTTCTTTCTTTCTTTTCGATGTATTCGTGAGTCTACATTAAAAATTCTTTCTTTCTTTCTTTCTTTCTTTCTTTCTTTCTTTCTTTGAAATATTGGTTATTCTACGTTACAATCATGAGGCCGAGAAAGCGTTTACGAGGACTGAATTCAAAGTCAGCTCCTATCAACAACGCAGCGGGGGAGGCGACGATGTGTGACGAATAGCGACGTCCAAACTTCCCAATAACGATCAGGTCGAAAGAGCGGGAAGCGCACAATCGTCCAAGATTGGTCCCCCTCGGGCCAGTTCCATTCTAAACATGCACAAAATCAAGGAATAGATGGTGGTGCTGGTGGTAGTGCTGTTGATGAAGGGATGTGTAGGTTGAGGGAATGCATCAACGAACGAACTTTTAGGAAGAGGTGGAGGAGAGAACTGCACAGCAAAGCCCGAGGACATTGCTCCGGCAGGGGCGCCTATCGACTGTCGACTTGGCAAAATGCTACGAAGGACGAAAGGGGGAAAAATTCACTTTTAGAAATGAACAAAAATATTCGGTTATAGCTGACGGCGTTCTTGTAATGTGCAAGTATCGTGCTGCGAAACTGGTTTTAGTGGTAGGATTGATGGCCGTTTTAGCTACGATTGTACAGGTCTGGAATAGCCGAGTTTAGAGGGAGATAGAAATGGGTGGGAGTGACTGGGTGGTCGACGCTGGTTCCGATTAAGTTTTAGGTGTTGGTGGACGACCGGAGTGTGTGTGTGGGGGGCGACAAATAACGGTCGGAAACATGTCAATCGGCTTTGTCTCCGACCCTCGCCGTCCCAGTACCTTTTCATAGTAATCGTACTGGCACGAGACACTTTTTTCTTTTTTTTAAGCTGTTGCTACGGTTATTTCGGAATCAATGAAAGAAATGAATACGAATGAATTTGTCAATAAGAAAATCTAACTATTTATATAGAGACATTGATATGTATAGTTGTCGGTGAATGTGTGTATATAGAAGCGAAAGGAGGTATAAAAATTGTTGATGGAAAAAAGGTTGTCATATAAATGTTGTCAAATTTAGTCAAGTCAAAATAAATTAGAAGACCGCAAACAGTGCCTACAGATATGTATAGAGATACACTGAACTTTATATAAAAAAAAATCATATATATATATATATATATGGGGGGGTGTATGTGCGTTTGTGTATATATATGTATATACATATATATACATGTATATATGAGAGCGTGCACTTTTGTATGAATATATATATATATATATATATATATATATATATATATATATATGCGTGTATGTATGCGTATGTATGGGTGTATATTCATATATGTATGTTAAAAGAAGACACACACACACACACACACACATATATATATATATATATGCATGTGAAAGCGTAAACTTACATACGACTTATCATATACATATAAATGTGTATGTGTATATGTGGGTACATCAGTGTGTGCGTGTTATATGGGGGTCATTCCGTCGTATATAAATGAACTGCGAGACTAACAAGCTAATTTCACAGGTCAATTTCTTAGCAGAGGTTTTGATTCGTATTTGTGTCTATGAGACAAACGTAAGTTAAACTTAGCATATATATATATATATATATATATATATATATATATATATATATATATATATATATATATATATATATATATATATATATATATGAAAGCAATGCAAATAAGAAACATTTTTGCATTGAAAGTGTTCGATGCTATTGTACCCTAGCATGCATAAAACCTAAAAAATATTAGAATATGAACACTTAACATCCGTTACATCTTGAGCACACCATCATTAGAAGGATATATATATATATATATATATATATATATATATATATATATATATATATATATATATATATGCATTTATTCCTTTATTCTATATTTTTTACTTATTTCCTTCATTTGGGCTTTAAAGTTTGTTTGCCATTAGATAAAAAAGAGGTGAAAAGGAAAGAGGAGTCAAAAATTGATACATCTTGATACAGGAGTTGAATGTCATTTGTCAACCATACAGAAAAAACAAATGGTCTGGTCTTTACATAAAAAAAGGAATGTGGATTAGGAAGATAGGGTGGCCGGAATTTTGTGAGTTTTTCTAAATCTTCATTAGAAATCCTCATTATTTCTTTGTCTGAAGATGCAGATCTAATATTTTAAAAAAGATGTAGGTCCTGCTGAAATAAATATTATTACAAAAATATAAACAATTTTTAAAGGTTTTTCTTTTTATATGGAATTATTTGCTCTGTATTCTAATTCATTATTATTTTACATTGAGCTCTCTACTGGATTTTGATTTACATGGATATTGAAGAAAGAAAATCCAAAAATAGAATCGTCCCTACCATCAGCTGACATGGCGTTGAATAATATATGAAAAATATATATATATACTTTTTCTGTCAGGCAAGCTCTGGGTTCTACATAAACCGTGTCACCAAAACAATCCCTTTTTTCTCAACTCAAATTTCTGAGTCACCTACTATATAACTTGACAAAGGTAGCTAGCTATTCCCTGTAGTATTTGCTGATTCGCATATTTTATAAAAATCGCTAATTAGATAAAAATATTTCATAAAAAAATAAGACTGAAAATGAATTAATTGGTTTCATTATTCCTTTTCATAATCATCCTTATTTTTTACTTACATACTTTCTTCTTTTTGTCATTAGCGATTGTTTTGTTCAGAACATATAATTATTCTCGTCTGCGATACTATTATTATCAACCATGTCCATCTCAGGAATCGGCAAAGTTATCCTTCTTGTGAATCTGACAATCCACCTGAAAAATTAACCACACACACACACACACACACACACACACACACACACACACACACACACACACACACACACACACACATATATATATATAAAATAATCAATAAATGTAAGATACTTACTTCATAAAACTGTATCGTCAATTTTCAATTAAAATTTTTTTCTTCTTGTTTTTATAAGGTATGCTTCATTTATTTTTCTTGCGTATAAAAACGCTGTTATTAATTGCCCTAATTCTAAAAAACAACAGAAATTGACAACGATTTAATTCAGAATGTTATTTATAGTTTAAATTCGTACAGTTATTGTGAACGCTTGACACAGCCAGAACACACACACACACACACACACACACACACACACACACACACACACACACACACACACACACACACACACACACACACAGATATTTTTGTAGCCAAGAAAAAAATGGTGAATCCTCATGGCATAATAGCTAAGGTACTGCTTTACAGTCCCGCAGTAAGCGAGTTCGCGCATCAGTCTGTTGCTACGTTCTTTTTCGGACAAGTATCCTTGGGAAAGGTATGAATCCCCTCCTGGCTATTGGGTTAAATAGTACCCGCTTAATTTCATCTACAACGATGGCTTTGGCATTAAATAACCCACAATAATTTATATGCCATTAAATAAAGAAACCGAAAATGAACCAGAAAAAAGTTGGGTTTGAAAATATATTCAGAATTTTGCATAATTTTCTATTTGAATAAATCAAATCCTGTCAAGAAAAAAAAATGAAGCTTTTTTTACATTGAAAAAAATGGCTGATACACGGAATGTATTGTAGGTAAATTTTGCATACCAATTCATAGATCAATAAGAATGTTTCAAGCATTATTTGATTTTCATATCAGTTTAAAATGAATCTTACTGAATGGCTTGCGGGACTATTTTTCAACCATTGCTTCATGGCTAGGATTTCTTATTTATGTATCACACCAACAACTGAGATTGGGTTAGAGTTGGAGTACTATTAGTCTTTGAAAAGAAGGTTTGGTAAAAATAGAGGTCATGTGACTTTTTTGGTGTTTGAGATATTTGAGTATCACCGATCATTTTTTAAGCAGAGATATAAACTTGGATTTCGAATGCTGATTTTCAAAACAGGAAGTCATGACAGAATAATAAGATTGGTGTTGTACAATTTTCCTCTTTATTTTAACATTTCTACTATTTGACTATTCAGACTAATTTGATCTTTGGAACCATCAATAAAAAGCAAGAATTTTGTTATATATACATATATATATATATAAGTTAGGATCGCGTTGACTCTGACAACGGCGCTTGGTGACTATCAGTTTCTATGTGATCATCAAATCTGTCTGTATATGTATGCACATATGCATTTGTGTGTGTGTGTGTGTGTGTGTGTGTGTGTGTGTGTGTGTGTATGTGTGTGTGTGAATTTCAGATCGTCTAAATGAACGTTGTGGCTATTCAGATTTGGTCTAATGCTCTCATAGTCGAGAAACTGACTATTGAACTGTTAACAAACGCGATTGTCTCTGTTTCTACGCTATCATAATAAGTAGTAAAGTTAGCGACCATAGTCGAGGGTGACCCGAAGGCTCCCTTTTCGATAGCTACTACACCAAGGTGTAGGGGAGGGCGCTACTCCATTCCCAGGATTGCTCCACTTTACCCTTGAACCGTACCTTATAATGCTGAGTGTTAAGCAAGGTGGTATCAAGTACCATTTTTAAAGTCTTTGGTATGACTCGACCTGGGATTGAACCCAGGTCTCCCGGGCCATTGGCGAACATATACTAGCGCATTATTAGTATGAATAATAATAATAATAATAATAATAATAATAATAATAGAAGAGTTCGTGTCCCGACCAAGGAGGGAATAACTTCTATGAATTGATTAAAAAAGAGTGAGTTGAATTGTAGAGTTAGTATGTTGAATAACACGGCTCTAAACATTCCCTATCTGGTGGGTCTGAGAACTTTTCGATATCTTCTGATATGTTTATGTTTTGTGAGTATGAGTGTGTGCGTATATGCGGGTTTGTGGGTATGTGTGTGTGTGAGTGAGTTCGATAGAAAGTTCTGACATTCCTACGTTCAAATACATAAATATAAATTCTGACAAATATTCTCCAATTCTGATTGGTTGAAATGGTTGTTTTTTTTTAATACCCACAGCCATCTGAAATACTGAACTGGCTAATAAAGCTGGATAAAAAAGTATTCAAAATAAAACCAAATCAATAAAGATATTTCTTACTTTTCAAATACATGATATCAAATCTATAGACGATTATTAAATTCTTGTAGGGTTTTTTAAGAGCAAATCATTCAGAGGAAATATTTTAATCACTTGAAGCATCGAATATCGCAGAATATATACATACATACATACATACACTCATACATACACATATGGATATATACTTGCAGGCATTTATATATGTCAGTACACACACACACACATATATATGTATATATATATATTGGGGACCTCACTCGATGTAATGGTTAGCAAGCTGGTTTTGCAGACCATTGTTAGTGAGTTTGATTCTCACAGGGTGCCTCATGTGTATATATATAAATATAGAGAGATATAGAGAGAGTGAGAGAAAGCATCTCACTAGGTATAACAGTTTACAACCTGCTAAGTAAATCCTTGTAAGTGAGTTCGATTCTCACTCGGTGTCTCATACTTACAACCTTGTGGCCTTGAGCCACAACTAAGTATATATATATATATATATATATATATATATATATATATATATATATATATATATATATATATATATATAACAGTTCTTCTTTTAAACATGTTTTGTTAAAAACACAGAATTCTTTTTGATAATTTTTCGTTTGTTTTTTCCTTATCGTCTAACTCAAATTAAAAAAAATATTTGGTTGATTTTTTAATACAAAATTGAACGAAGTTTAAGTATTTTCTAAGACAACAAAACTTCAATAAAAAAAAATATCAAAATAATCTTGTCTGTAATTTTTTTATATCTATCTATCTATCTATCTATCTATCTTGCCCCGTCGTTATGATCTCACAGATCATGATTACTAAGTAGTTATATCGATCCTCACTAGATGCCTCATTCTTGCGGCTTTGTGCTAAATCTAAGTAATGCATAGTGTCTTTAGCGCCTCCAGTATGGTATGATAGTTAGCAAGCTAGACTAGCGTACCATTTTTTGTGAGATTCTTTGTGTGTGCCCTGATTCTGACTTTGGAGATGATTATTACTGTGTCGTGAATTTGATTCTCACTGGGTGACCAGTTAGTGTCAAAATTAGTCTATCTTTATTAAATAACTTTATACATCTATGAATACAAGTATGTGTGTTTGTGTGTGTGTGTGTGTGTGTATTTGTGTGTGTATGTGTGTGTGTGTGTGTATTTGTGTGTGTATGTGTGTGTGTGTGTATTTGTGTGTGTGTGTGTGTGTGTTCGCGCACATGCATTCAGTAGTTTGATTAATAGCAAGCAAGGGGCTTTTCTACTTTTGGCTCACGAATACAGTTTTATTTTCAATTCTTTCAATTAGCAGTCAACTTAACATTTTTTTTTTGAAAAGGTTAAAGAAAAACACCGTCAAAACATCCCAACATCACTAAACAACTCTGGCTTGTAGCAATAAATAAGTAGATAAATAAATAAAATGAAACTGTTAAAAATGTTTATATATACATGGGATCGACTTCTACACGAGTAGGGACAGGATTTATTTTTCAGAAGAAGTTACTAAATAATGATTTTTAAAAGTATTGAACACTTAAAAAATATCCTGACTCATTCACAATATTAACTCATGGCGCGACGTGATGATGATGATAATGATATAAAAAAATTAAAGAAACTGAATAAGTTTTATGGACATTAGATAATTATATTTTCTTGAAAAAATATATTCTATCAGCAGGTTTACTTGGCATGAAAAATTCAGAATGATGCTAGGTTTATTTATTTTTTTAAAATCTTATTTTAATGGCTAATTTTATTTTATCGAGTTAATTTTAAATATATGTCTCAAATATTCACATATGAATAAATTAGAATTGCATGCTACAAAAAAAAAAAAAAAAAAAAAGAAAAGGAAAGGAAAGAAAAAAAAACTTTTATTTACAAGAGGAAATATTTTTTTCATTATAATCAAAGAATGATAATCCTTTTTTGATTGTTATCTAATTCTTTGTACGTCCCTTTCAGTTTAGTTTTTTATAATCTTACATTGAAAAACTAATTTGCCTTTTTTTAAAAAAAATAGTTATAAAAGTTCTTTAAAATTGATTCAATAATCTTAACGGTATATCAAACCGTCTGGGATTATTTTAAGCATAAAGGTAAAGGAATTGTGTACATTGTACGTTTATATTTACATTTTTCTTGTGTCATTGTTTCTTAAGAGTGGTTTGAATAAATCATATAATATCAAGTATTCCCATCTAATACAAATAAATCATGCGATTTTAAGAATTCCTATTTAATACTAATGATTATACAGTTTCTAATAATTATTTCTATTTAACAATAGTCATTTATCTGCACAGACTGATATGGTTTCAAGTAATTAATCATAATCCTCATAAGTCTCATTAGGTGTAATGCCACAACTAAGCAAAATGCTTGGTAAATCATAACTAATAATAATCCTTAGTAAACAATCATAGCTTCAAGTAACTATTCTTAAATTCCTCTCTAATACTAATAATTTGCTCTAATTTATATGGTATCAAATATTCCTATCTAATGATGATAATTTACACAATTTTATGTTTTCAAGTAAATATTTCTATTTAATAATTATCCCTTATTTACACAGGTTTCAAGTAACTAATAACAACCCTTAGTAAACAATTATAGCTTCAAGTAATTACTCTTAATACAAATGATTTGCTCACAGTTATATGGTATCAAGTATTCCTATCTAATGACAAAAATTTATGCACCATTATATGTTTTCAAGAGACTATTTTTATTCAGTGATAATCATTTGTTTGCTTACCGTTATATGGTATCAAGTATTCCTATCTAATACAAATAATTTACACACTGATGCATGGTTTCAAATATTAATATCTAATACTAATAATCAATTAACAATTTTATAGTTTCAAGGAACTATTTCTATTTAATAATAATCTTTTCTTTGGACACAGTTACGAGGTTTCCAGTAACCAATAATGAAAATCCTTAGTAAATAAGTATATCTTCAAGTAACTATTCATAACACAAATAATTTGTACAGTTACATAGTATCAAGTATTCCTATCTAATACAAATAATTTGCACACAGTTTTATGGTTTTAAGTATTCCTATCTAATACAAATAATTTGTACACACTTTTATGGTTTCATGTAATCCTATTTAATACAAATAATTTGCACATGTAATATGGTATCAAGTATTCCTATCTAATTCAAATAATTTTGAAACGTTTCTTTTATCCATAGACGTGACCCACACAGGTTCTACAACTACGAGACTTAGGAGTAATGGCAATAAAGGATACTAGACGCTCCCTGTAACCCAAGAACTTAAGTCTTACCACCAGATGCTGTTTAGTGTCACACCTTTTTACGGGGTGGGTGGGATCTTACCCCTCTGCAGAGGATACAGTCGGCATATTATATGCCTCGGGCAGTAAAACTTGTTAATATTTTTTTTATAAAACGCCAGGAAAATGAGCTCTGGTTTGTGACTGTTTAATATTTCAGATGTAAGATAAGTTTAATGTATTCCATGTTAGATTTCATTTTCATTTTAAAAATATCTTTTTTTTTGCGGAGGAGATTTTTAAATTTGAAGTCATAAAATATTGTAATGATTAATTAATTAATCATAAGTATTGATCTAATTAGATATAATTAGAAAAATAAATGATTTATAATTAAAAGATATTTCCATTTCTCAAGACAATTTTATTAAAGCTTTTATTTCATCATCATCATCATCATCATCATCATCATGTCACGCTGGTAGCACGGATATCCCTGACCCTCTCTCGCCACTTTTCCCTATCGTTCATCGCCTCTGGCAGGTCTTCTGGACTACATCCCGTATCCTCACATAGTTACTGAATGTATGTTCGTGCTGGTCGTCCTGCTTTTGCACGGCCATGTGTGGGGGTCCATAAGAGTACATCTCTTAAGAGTTCG
>CAUZXS010000360.1:0-32500 GCA_963585895.1 Sepioteuthis lessoniana
CCAGTATATATATATATATGTATGTATATACAGTAAGTATATATATATATATATATACATAGATATAGATATATATTAGACTAGTATATATATATATATATAGAACTTTAAAAAAATGAGCGAACAGTTTTGTTCTTCTCACCCTTGGTTTTCCGGACTTATACGCGGCTAATATCGTCTCAAACCGCTGTGCTCCCTTACAATGAGCGGTCGATTCCTTCACTTCGCGCCACAACTTCACAGATTCTGACAATCTGTCGAATCATCGAAGGAGTATGAGCAAAGAATCTGTTCGTAGATTTCTTCAAAGCATTCTATTACACACGCAGAGGAAACATGGAGCAAATTCTACTAGCATATGGTCTTCCCAAAGAAACTGTTATCGCTATAATTATGCTTTACAAAAACAAGAAAGCAATGGTTCGCTCTCCCGATGGAGACATTGACTTCTTCAACATTGTCGCAAGAGTCTTGCAAAGAGATTCATTAGCATCATATGTGTTTATATTCTGCCTAGAATATGTACTTCGGACATCCATAGCTCTAATAAAAGATAATGATTTTACTATATAAAAGGCAAAGAGCAAACAATATCCCACAGAAAATATGACAGATGCATAATACGCAGATGTTCTAGCACTTCTTGTTAATACGCCATCCCAAGCCGAATCCAAACTACATATCCAATAGCAAGCATAGGGAGGCATTGGCTTCTACGGGAATGCAAATAAAACAGTACATGCGTTTTAAATAAAAAGGAGGCATATGCACTCCAAGTATCAAACCTCTAAAATTAGTGGACCAGTGGCAGCAACATCTCATCATAGGCTCAGCGAAGGCGTGGAATGCTATTGACAGGTTATGAATCATATGGAAATCTGATTTCTCCCATAAAATAAAACGTTTTTTTTTTTTAGCTGTAGCTATGTCCATACTAATTCATGGACATTAACAAAACCGCATAAAGAAAAAGCTAGGTTAGAATTACAGAAAAATACTACGTAATGCCTTCAAAAAATCTTGGAAGCAGCACCTCACAAAACAAGCTGTACCACCACCTGCCTCCCATCTTATAAATCATTGGATAAATCTATCAAGACATGTGAGGCACTATGAACTCCTACACATGGACACACCAGTGTTGGACGACCAGTAAAAACTTACATCAGCTCTGTGCAAGCACAAGATGCAGCATAAAACACTAACCACGAGTGATGGATGATAGGGATGGATGGTAAGAGATAGAGAAAGAACCCCGTGCTATCAGCGCGACTTAATGATGATAATATGTATATGCCTGTGTGTATATATATATATATATATATATATGTGTGTGTGTGTGTGTGTGTGTATATATATATATATATACATAAATATATATGTTTATAGATGTATAAGTATATATATTAGTATATTTGTATATCTATGTGTGTGTGTATATATATATGTATATAAATATATGTTTAGAGATGTATATGTTTATATATTTGTATGTCTATGTGTGTATACATATGTATACGAATAATTATTATTTCTAGACGCATATATGTTTATATATATATGCATATTTGTATATATGTATATATATATAAATGAGTGTAAATGTATATATATGTATACCTGTATATATATGTGTGTGTGTGTGCCTGCGTATATATATATATATATATATATATATATATATATATATATATATATGTACGGGGTGCGATTGGTCAGTTGTCAATATTAAGCAAAAATGAAAATAACACTGACATCTCATTTTATCAAATATATTTACCAAAATTACATGAAAAATATCTTGAAATACTATCGATTAAATTTATTCAAAGAAATCGCCTTAGGCTTCAACCGCGGTCTCCTGACGACTTTGGAATCTTCTGCAAGCATTTATGACGGTCTCCTTGTTTTAATTGGTTAATGCTGCCGTAATCCTTGCCTTCACTTCACTTCGGAGTTTTGTTGGTCTCTCGCTCAATCGCGCCAAACGCGTCAAAGGAATTGCTCTCATGGGCGTTAGGTGGACAGATGTTAGGGGTAATGTGGTCGCAGACCTTCTCTCACTGCCAAACTTGGGTTCTCTTGCTTGCGTGGCATAGTGCAGGGTCTTGTTATTGGACGTAGTGTCTTCTAGTAGGCACTCTGTTGATCCAAGTCAGCTCTATTTCCTCTAGGTAATTGATATAAGCCTCAATGTTGAGTGTGAAGCCACATTTTTAATGGGGACATAACGTCACTATCGTTAGTGACCACCCTAATCACCATCGTGTGGACTGGGTGTTTGATTTTCATCAATAGGGATATGAATCTGTCCTTAGATTGACACCCTAGCATTCTGAAAATCTCGTATTGGTACTTGCAGAGTGAATGTCAACTAGTACAGCATGCCGTTTTCAAATTTCTGGAGGCGGGAATTGCGTCATTTCCCCACACACAGTGTGCCCAAATGATTCTAGTTTGGTCTACAGTAGATAAAAACTGTGACAAATAAAACTCACGCACGGAATTGATAATTTCAAAGGACAACAACTTACCAATCTCTCTCTCTCTCTATATATATATATATATATATACGTTTGGTTTAGTTTTGACATAAACCATTGTATGTTATTTAATACCAAATCAGATTTATTCATATATAGTAGACATATTATTTGTAAAATTAGTCAACAAAGTTCAATAGTTCCAAGTTTTGCTCTGTATCTCTAACAATTCAGCAGTCATTTGTTCACACATAGTTAAATGATCAAAGAGTTCTATTTCAAACAATTCTATTTAGCGTGTCATTTGTTTGCACTCAGTTTAATGTCAAATTGTCCAATTTGAGCCATAGATAGGACTCTATCAGGCGCTACCACTCTGGGCCAGAGTGGCCCTGGGAGCAATGGCAATGAAGGGGTACTCCGCATTCCCCAAAGCTCCAGCATTACTGGAGCCTCCCCATCTGATTGTTTAATGTCATATCTAGGACACTCATTGGTGTGTAGGGGAAGTTCTTATTCCTCTGCAGAGATGTAGTCAGTGTATTCTACAGCCCCAACCAACTGGGCTGTAATTTATATCAAAGATAGTATTAAAATTTATAGTCTGCGAAAGAATGACTTTTTATCTGCATATTTTATATATGTAGAAATCAAATACAACGAATTTTTGCTCTGGAAATTGTGCTTCTGCTAGCACACACACACACACACACACACACACGTACACACACACACGTACACACACACACGCACACACACACATATATATATATATAAATATATATATGGCAAATAGAATGTGTGTTTGGTTTTCTTTCTTTTTTTATTATGGTTTGGCTCGGTTTTATGGCATCTCAACCATTGTAGGCTATTTAATGCCAAATTCTCTTTATACATATACATTAAATATATGATTTGTAAACACATTATGTTGATAACATTTTAACCGGGCCTGAGCTCTTTTTTTGCGCACAGTTAAATGGTTTTAAGTATTTCTACCTTTGGAACAAAGTTAAATGGTCAACAAGTTCTACTTCTAACAATTCGAATTAACATAAGTCATTTGTTTGAACACAGTTTAAATGTCAAACTTCTATTTGAGCTATAGATAGGACCCTATCAGTTGCTACGATTCCGGGCCAGAGTGGACATTTCCCAAAGCTCCAAGGCTGGAGTCTCGCCCTCAGATGTTTTAGTGTCATACCGGACATTCGTTGGGGATGTCTTACTCTTCTGCAGAAATGCCGACTGGGCAAGAGAAATATGAGAAGGGATAGATAGATAGATAGATAGATAGATAGATAGATAGATTTGTTGTTATTATTTCCACTAGTTGTATATCCAGAATGTGCAGTGTACCGCGCCATAGTTCTCTCAATCCTCCTGTACGGCGCAGAAACTAGAACGGTATACAAAGCAGCTGCCCCAAGACTTCACGTCTATATGATGCGTTACTTGCGCAAAATACTAAATGTCAAGTAGTGACAGCATATTCCAAATAAATTCATCCTGGAGAGATGTAAACTTCCTGGCATGTACGATTTGCTAACCAAACGCAACCTATGATGAGCTGGCCACTTGAACAGACTTGAAAACTGCAAACTGTAAAAAGAGATCCTGTAATCTCAACTTAGAGAAGGGTCACATAAAACGGATAGACTAAAACTCAGTCATAAGGACATAATCAAAAGAAACCTAGGGGTTATGAACATCCCTTCGGACAATTGGCAATAGTTGTCCAAAAATCGAAAAAAACTAGAGGAAAAAAATCAGCAAGACATCATCATCGGATACGATAGACAACTAGTACCACTATTAGTATATAAAGAAAAATTGATAACAAGGTAATCCAAACTGGGAGAGAGATTTATTGAGAAGCTTTGTCGACACTATTGCGTTTCGGTTCTAATGAACCATCATCAGGACTATGAGGGATGATATTAGTGATGTTAAATCAATGATGGATGTTTAAAAGTGCAAAATACAAAAGCCTAAGGAAAATTTGTATAACAAGAAAAGTTGCCCGTTTAATTAGTGAATCAGCGTTTGCTTGTTTTAAATTACGTCATTTGACTAATATTGGGTAGAATGTATGTTCTGTTGGTTTATCGAGAAAGATTTCAAGTCAAAAAGAGGAAGAAAAAGATATATACTAGTAGTAGTATATCCAGAATCTAGATTACACAATGTATGTGTTGAAGTGATTTTTCTACTGTATACCTAAAAAACATGACGATACCATATATATAGGGGAAGTCCCCGTGGTGTAATAACTAAATAAACATTGGAAAGTACGAACACCCTTATCTTCCGAGTTATGGGTTCAATAATATCAATGCTATTCTTCTACAAGAACGGCTTTGGCATTACATAACCTATGAAGGTTGATATGTTATTAAACAAAGAAAAAAGCGCATTTATATCTTCATCAAGTCCTGCTAATAACACAGAGTTCTATGACTCTCTCACTCTCTCTCTCTCTCTCTATATATATATATATATGTCTCTATCATCCATCGCTCCTGGCAGGTGCTCTAGACAGCATTCAGTGTCCGTAGAGAGCTTTCCTTGCTTAACAACTAACACTAGCATGTCCATGTATAGAAGTCTGCTGTTTAGTAGTGTGTTGCTTCCAGAACCTTTCAAAAGAGTACGTGTCATTCTGGTGTAGTTTCCATCAAGTTTTTCTCCATGCGTTTCGTTAACTTCCGGGTTGTGCATCCATACTGTAGTACGGACACAAAATGCAGTTTAGAAGAAATCCTGTTTCCTTTTATCCGTGAGATCAGATTTCCATATGACCAATAATTTGTCAATTGCGGTCCTTCCTTATGCGTATGTTGACATCACTTCAGTAGAAGAGATATTGCTACCGAAGATATATTGACTGGTCTACTAATTTAAGAGCTTTGCCTTTTAAAGTGGAAATGGCTTCTTTTGGTTTTATTTGCATTTATATGGAGGCCTATGCTTCCTGCTGCTTGCTCTAGGCTATGCTGCAGGTATTTGGCTTGGGTAGGTGTACCTGCGAGAAGCGCTAGATCATATGCGTAGTTTACATCTGTCATAGTTTCTGAGTAATATCGTCTGCTTGTCTTTTTTAAAATATGAAACCATTTTATTTCATTAGATCTATTGACGTTCGTAGTATGCAATTTAGTCAGACTATAAACATATATGATGCTAATGTATCTCCAGCGACAATGTTGAAGTAGTCAGTGTCACCATCGGGTGAGTGAACCATTGCTTTCGTATTTTTATCAAGCATCATTATAGCAGTAACAATTTCTTTGGGGAGATCATATACAGTAGTATTTGCTCCATCTTTCCTCTGCGTACGGAATCAAATGCTTTGGAGAAACCTACGAATATTTGTGTTACCGCAAGATTCTTTGCATATACACTTACGATGATTCGACAGATTGTCAGAATCAGTGTGAGGTTGTGGATCGATTTCTTTGAAAGCTGTTTTGATTTTTTCCTAAGAATTTTCTCAATTTTATACATATATATATATATATATATATATATATATATATATATATATATATATATATATATATATAAGTAATATCCCCTTATTGTTTATTGCCTATGTTAGTGTGTAAGAAATGTATTTTTGATATTAGTTATAAAGAAGTTTTAATTTCCAAAAATGACCAAAACATTATGACAATGTTCGAAAAAAATATCAAAGGTGTATTTTGTAGCTTTCATCAATAATGCTTTTTTTAACAATTGGATCCATGTATTAATTGTGTATTATAAACCAATACTTCCTTAGGTTTGGTTTGGTTTGATTTGGTTGGTTTTATGACATATCAACCATTGGAGGTTATTAAATGCCAAATCCTCTTTATACATATATATTAAATATATATGATTTGGTTTGTTTGGGTTTTATTGCATATCAACCATTGTAGGTTATTAAATGCCAAATCCTCTTTATACATATATATATATTAAATATATATGATTTGGTTTGGTTGGGTTTTATGACATATCAACCATTGTAGGTTATTAAATGTCAAATCCTCTTTATACATATATATATTAAATATATATGATTTGGTTTGGTTGGGTTTTATGACATATCAACCATTGTAGGTTATTAAATGCCAAATCCTCTTTATACATATATATTAAATATATATGATTTGGTTTGGTTGGGTTTTATTGCATATCAACCATTGTAGGTTATTTAATGCCGAATCCTCTTTGTACATATTGCAAATGATTTGTAAACAAATAGTTTTGTGATAACATTTTTAAACGAGTCAGAGCTCATTTATGTACAGACTGTTAAATGGTTATACATATGATTTGTAAGTCAATAGTTTGCGGTTTGCGAGAGCTAATTTGTTTGCACACAAGTATTACTATTATTTGCACATAATTAAATGATTCCAAATATTCTAACATAAATAGTTCGGTTTAGTATTTATTCGCACTAACTTAGATGGTTTTAAATATTGCTATCTAACATGAATAGTTTCATTTGCACACAGTTAAATGGTTTCAAGTATCACTATATATAAAGTTCAATTTAGACACAAAGTTAAAGAGTCTCACGTATTGCTAATCAACATTAATAATTCTATTCCACATTACTCATTCGTTAGCATACATTGTTCCAAGTATTTCTCTATATCACTAACTATTCAATTAAACATCAGTCTTTTGTTTACACACAGTTCAGTAGTCAAAATAGTTCTATTTCTCACAATTCAATTTAACATTAATCATTTGTTTGCGTACAGTTTAAATGTCAAACAGTTCTATTTGACCCAAAGATAGAACCCTATAAGGTGCTAGCTTTCCGGACCAGGTTGGATTTGGGAGCGATAGTAATGAAGTGGTACACCGAATTCTGCAAAGCTTCAGAGCTAGAGGCACGCCATCAGATGTTTTAGTGTCATATCTAGGACATTCGTTGGAAGGAGGTCTTACCCTTCCGCATAGATGCAGTCGGTGTATTCTACAGCCCTAGCTGACTTGGCTGGCTTTCTTTGGGGGATTTTAGTTTTCTGTGTTGGTTAGACGATCCGTATTACGCTAGTCTGAGGGATGACAAACATTTAATTAGTTTTCCACCCAGCTAAAATGTGACCCAAGTTCAGTTTAATGTTGTATGCCAAGCAGGAAAGCAAGCCTCTCACACAGTGGTTTTAAAAATTGCTTCAATTCTGACAGCATTTCCTTTTAGGGGTGCCTCAGGCACTGGGTAATAAACCCAACTTTAACTCCTTTTAAACGTGGCATGACTGAGGTCGTTTTTCGAGTTTCGTGTGTCCAGCGTTGTTATTTGTATTTTTTTTTTGTCAGTGACTAACTGTTCAGTGAGGAACTACTTAAACAATTGGTCAATTTATTGGACACGAATACGACCAAGTTTATATTGTCAATTTTTCTGTTTGCTTATTATTATATCACAAGGCAGACTCGTCATTAATCAATATAAACGAGGACTATAAAGTACGAGTTTCCAGAAATCATGTGTCCTGGATATGACACCAAACTGTTTGATGGTGAGGTGCCAGTAATGCTGGAGCTTTGGGTAATACGGAGCACCCCTTCATTGCCATTGTTCCCATGTTCACTCAGGCCCAGCGTGGTAGCACCTGATAGGGCTCTATCTATGGGTTAAATAGAACTCTGAATTGTTTGATTAAACTGAATAGCTTGAAATAGAAATGTTTTTGACAATTAAACTGTACCTACATTTAAACTGCGTGCTTATGCTTAACTGAATTATTTGAAAAAGAAATGTTTTTTGACATTGAAACTGTATTTACTCTAAACTGAATTGTTATATATAACTGCTTGAATAGTTTGAAATAGAAATGTTTTTGACAATTAAACTGTGTACTCATGCTAAACTGAATTGTTTACATAAAAATGGATTTGGCGTTAAATAACCTACAAAGGTTGATATGCCATAAAACCCAACAAACAAAACCAAACAAGAAGTCATAAAGTGTTTTAATTCTTTTCATTGAGTTTCACATACCCTGCACCACTCCAATGGCTAACCTTTCCAAAACATTCGGTATCGCCATCTCAGACGCAGGCATCTCAATAAGTCTACAGTTTCATGATTACAAAAAAGTAAAAAAAAAAAAACAAACTTTTATTTCTTTTCTTTTCTTTTATTTTTTTTAAATAAAAAGAAAAACAAAATTACGTTTTCTTTTCATATCAATGCAATTAATTCAGTAATGCACACAAAATGGAATATATGTGCTATAATCAAACGGGGGACATCTCCACTCTAGAAGGAACCCCTCTTAAAATAGTAGACAAATTCACTTACCTAGGAAGCAGCGTCGAATCAACCGAAAAGGACATCGAAACGAGGTTAACGAAAGCATGGACAGCTAACAATAGGCTATCGATTATATGGAAATCAGACCTAACCGATAAAATGAAACGCAGTTTCTTCCAGGCAGCGGTCGCATCAATACTGCTATATGGATGCACTACATGGACTCTAACAAAACGGCTGGAGAAGAAGCTAGACGGCAATTACACAAGAATGCTGCGAGCAATCTTGAACAAGTCCTGGCGGCAACACCCCACAAGACACCAACTGTACGGCCACCTGCCTCCTATCACGAAAACTATTCAAGTTAGACGAACCAGACATGCAAGACACTGCTGGAGAAGCAGGGACGAACTCATAAGTGATGTACTCTTATGGACCCCACACATGGCCGTGCAAAAGCAGGACGACCAGCACGAACATACATTCAGCAACTATGTGAGGATACGGGATGTTGTCCTGAAGACCTGCCTTGGGCGATGAACGATAGGGAAAAGTGGCGAGAGAGGGTCAGGGATATCCGTGCTACCAGCACGACATGATGATGATGATGATTTCAAGTCAAAATTTAGATTTGGATAAAATAAAAACAGCAAACTATATACATATGTGTGCGTTTCTCTCGCTTTCTCTCTCTCTCTATATATGTGTGTGTGTGTGTGTGTGTGTGTGTGTGTGTGTGTGTGTGAGTGTGTTTTGTGTGTGTGTGTGTGTAGTTAGGCAGCAGTCTTTCATTTAAGCATGTTTGATTGAATAAGATAGACACATTTTGTCTATATAATTTTATCAATATCCTTTCAAGTTTCCTGATAAGTGTCTTATTCTCAGATTGGAATTGGTAGATGAATTTACCAAAATTGTCCCGAGCGCTTTCGGACCTTTCATAGGCCATCATTAGGGGTTGCTGGCATGTGTAAAGAGTTTTTTTTTTAAAAGAATTTTGAAAATTTTTAGGTTTTCTATAACATAACAAAATTATGTAAACACAGAGTTGGATAAAACTAAGATGCTGATGAATTTAAAAACAACGCTATCAACGGAAATAGAATATTATTAAGAAATATGGAATATTTAAAATATATATATATATGCGCGTGTGTAGATTTATATATATATATTTTTTCATCATACAACGTGTGAAAGCACGTGCAATACCCTGCCCTCATCAGCCGCCAACCAGGAGTTATAAGATAGTTTCGGTAGCTCAAGGTAGTATTGCGACACCTAGCGTTACCAAGCAGCTTTTGCCACCGGACAGGGTATTATATATATATATATATACATGCCAGATCAACTAAAGGGAGAAATTACATAGTACGTTTATCTTCATTTTTCGTGCAGTTTGTGATTTTTAAAACGCGTTCACTTTCAGCCGTTGATGTCATTACAGCTTGCAGTAACCGTTTCTTGATGTTACGAAATCACACGGGAATGGTGATTCCACGTGCGTTTCATACATGCTGAAGACTTTTCGCTCTCGACCAAATCCAGCTTGATGCATATTGCAGCGTGGTCTGAACATGATATGAGGCATCTTTTAAACTGCGGTCAGTGATTCTTATTTTTGAAAGAAACGCAATGACTGAATGTCTTAGAAAATCGCGACAACCAATTTCAATAAGAATCAGATGGCATATCCAAGCCTTTTACATGCAGTCGGCATGCAGTGTATTGGTTTTTCTTCTGCTCGTGTGACTCCTCCCGGTTTTCTTCCAAGGGAACAGTCAATTCTACGAGGAGGACTCTCTTCTTTGAGTCAGACCACGATCTGGCTGCGTTTCTGTTTGAATGATGTGAAGTGGAAATTGTAGAGATGTCTTGAGATCCACTGATACCTTCCAGTCACTAGCTCCATTCAGTAGCTTCATATTGAAAGTTTTTTGTTTCCTCACATGGCATTCACCTTCCTTGTGAAACTAAATTATGAGTTCCTTGGCTGTAATATATTGCTAGTTTGCTGCCTCACATTCTGGTCTTAACAACTTCTTGATCATCTCCACCTGCTTTCCTTTACGTTGCCATGTGTACATCTGAAGCGTTTTTGGACATGCAGATAGCACATGGCGCAAGGTACCCCGATCACTTTTACACGAAAAGCATTGATTCGAATTGGTATATCCCCATTATTTTAGGTTGGTCACATTTGATAAGAGATCATATGTTGAGTGAAGAAGGAATGATATCGCCAGTGGTTCCATTGCAATTAAGGATTTCCACGATAATTTAATTGGTTCGATATCATTCCATTTTGTCCAAGCACATTGTTTGGCCTGAGTAACAACAGTGGCTATTCTTTGTTCCTCCTGTTGAAAACTGTTTATAAATACACCAAACTATATACATATGTGTGCGTTATTTTATATATATATATATATATATATATATATATATATATATATATGCGGGTGTTGATTTATATACATATATAACCGTTGACTGTGTCTACGCTACCCTAACTTCGATTTGCATCTGCTCTTAATTGATATTGGGCACTGTTTGTTTATAAATAGAGCAAATTATATATATATATATATATATATATATATATATATGTGTGTGTGTGTGTGTGTGAAGGGTCAGTAACAGAGAAAGAGAGAAAAATGGAAAAACTGATTTCCTTTTGAATTCATAATGCGCGTGCACACACACACACACACACACACACACACATAATTATTTAATATATGTTCGCACAGATCTTTCTCTCTCTCTCTGTCTATATATATATATATATATATATATATAATATGTATATAAACACAACGTTATAAAAATTGCCTTCTTATTAAACAATGATAATCGAAAGTACTTGAATTATCACAACCCCAACCTCAAAAAACTTTTAAACACATTTTACTTTGCTTAATCCCAGAAAAAACATATGAACAATGCTTTTCAGTCAAAGTTAATGAAATACACTCCTACATACACATATATACGTATGTGTATGTGAGTATATATACCAGCTCATTGGCCTTGTGGGTAGAGTGATCGTCAATGACCCAGTAAGCCAGGTTTCAATTTCAAATCGAGTTATACTCAATTGGTACTTGATGCCACTTTGCTTAACGCTTAGCATTATGCATGGATCAAGGGTAAAGTGAAGCAATCCAAGGAATGGAGTAGCACCCCCCCTTACACCTTGGTATAGTAGCTAGTGAAAAGGGAGCCCTCGGGTCGCTCCCGACTGCGGTCACCAATTTTACTTTTTACTTTATGTCTGTATATATAGCAACTAACGATATGTTGTATGTTTGTGTGTGTGATCGATTAAAGCATGCAACCTCAAAACGACAAAGTTTTATTTGAAAATTAAAATCTTATTAGAAAATTAAAAACTGATTGTCCGAAGCTAGAACGTAAAATGTTATATATATATATATATATATATATATATATATATATATATATATATATATATATATATATATAAGAAAACTTATATCGGCCTAGCATCCACTAAATGGAAGGAGAGATTTTTCAATCATAAATTTACCTTCTCCCACGAACACCTAAAAAACCATACGGCACTATCAAAACATTTCTGGTTTTTAAAAAACAAAGGTTTAACCACTGAGATTGAATGGTCTATTTTGAGAAAATCAAATACTCCAAATAGTTTTAACGGTAGATGCAATTTATGCCAAGAAGAGAAAATTTATATTCTAAAATATAAGTGGCCCGATAAGTTATTAAATAAGAGAAGCGAATTGATAGCTAGATGTAGACATAAGACTAAATTTAAACTATAAGAATTTAAAAACATAGAAATAAATAGTGAAACCAGAAAAAAAAAAAAAACGTATCCAACATATGCACTAAAAATATAGGTAGCTAATTAAATGTTATCGAAATTGATATAAGCATTAATATTTCTCTTAAAAGTTAATTATCGAATTTAACATGAAAAGAAAATAAACTAAACGAATAAATAAAAAAGTTAAATTACCGTAATTATAACTGACAGAAGAAATTTGAAAAATTAAAATAAAACGGAAATTCAATAAAACGAGGAGGTAACTCCTAAATCTCGTCCCCCCTACACCCCACGTGTTTATTCTGGTTTAAATTTAAATTTAAATTTAATTAATTATCCATTGGGTCTGAAGAAGTCCTGTATTAATTTTTTCTTCATGTTTTTGGTTCACACCAGAAACTGAAAATACGGGATCGAAATAAATTTATAATCATGAATTAACCGGTCTTTGGTTTTTTCTTAAAGGAATATATATATATATATATATATATATATATATATATATATATATATATATATATATCAAAGGAAAATAACCGTAAAAGTTTCGCAATATATGGGTAAACTACCAAATTTTCAATGTATTGGGAAGATATTTTTAAGTGGGGGGTTTTAGAGGGTAATTTTAAACAGTATGTTCCGAAGTTTTCTTGTTCGGAAGTAAATACAGACGTCAAAGTTTTAGAAAAAAAAAATTATATAAAAGAAACGAAAAAAAAGAAAAGATAGAAAGGATAAAGTGTTGCAAATTTGTCGTAATTTCGGTTGAGTTGACATTAAGTTGAATTTCTCGGGTAGCTTCTTGACAATTTGGTTACTTTTAACGGTTAAAAGAGGCGAGTGACAAAGACGCTTCGGCTGGCTGTCTTTTTTTCTACACCAGACCCCCTACCCCAGTGAACTCTGAAGATTTTTAGCAGCAGCCAATGAAAAAGATTGAGGGCAGGTCTTCGTACCTTATTGTCTAGGCCCACTTCTCCATTTTCCACTTTGCCCAGTCGGCTGGGGCTGTAGAATACACCGACTGCACCTCTGCAAAGGTGGTAAGACCCCCCCCACACACACACACCAAGCGAGTGTCCTGGATACCACACCAAACAATCTGATGGTGAGGTTCAAGTGTTGCTGGGGCTTGTGGGAATGCAGAGCACCCTTTCAATGTCATTGCTCCCAGGTCTACTCTGGCCCGGAATGGTAGCACCTGTTAGGGCCCTATCTATGGGTTAGAACTAAACTGCATACTTATGCTAAACTGAATTGTTTGAATTAGAACTGTTTGATTAAACTGAATAGCTTGAAATAGAAATGTTTTTGATGAATAAACTGTGTATTTATGCTAAACTGAATTGTTTGAAATGGAACTGTTTTTGACATTGAAATTGCACTTACGCTAAACTGAATTGTTTAATATAGAACTGTTTTGACATATAACTGTATGTAAACAAAATCAGTTATACTAAACTGAATTGGCTGAATTAGAATTGTTTGAATAAACTGAACATTTTGAAATAGAAATGTTTTTGACGATTAAACTGTGTACTCAGGTTAAACTGATGTTGTTTGAAATAGAACTGATTATTTGTATAAAATGGATTTAAACAGAACTAAACTGCGTACTTATGCTGAACTGAACTGCTTGCAATAGAACTGTTTTGACATCGAAACTACGTACTTAAGCTGAACTGAATTGTTTGAAATAGAACTGTTTGACTCACCTGAATAGCTTGAAATAGAAATGTTTTTGACAATTAAACTGTGTACTCATGTTAAACTGAATCGTTCGAAATAGAACTGAATATTTGCATAAACATGGATTTAGCGTTAAATAACCTACAATGCCATAAAACCCGACAAACCAACCAACCAATCCATTCTCCATTCTGAAAGCGCTAAAATTGCTATTAAGAGCCACACGTAGTCAGTCTTGTTTTGTTAGAACATTTTTTTATGATATATATATATATATATATAGCTATGTACATGGCTTTCGAAGAAATCGATCCACGACATCACAAATTTTGACTGTCGAATTCTAGGTGTACGTGCAAAAAACTTGAGGCAACAATATTATTTGTCGACTTCTCAAAGGCCTTTGACTCCATACACCGAGGGAAGATGGAGCAAATACTACTATCCTACGGCCTACCCAAATAAACTGTCGCAGCCATAATGATGCTATTTAAAAACACGAAAGTAAAATTCAGCTTCCCGGATGGAGACACAGACTACTTCGACATCGTAGCAGGTGTGATGCAAGGAGACACATTAGCCCCATACCTCTTTATCATCTGTCTAGACTACGTGCTTAGAACGTCTATTGATAAAATGAAAGACAATAACTTCAAGCTAAGGAAAGATGTAAAAGATACCCAGTACAAACAATTACGGACGCCGACTACGCTGATGACATAGCGCTTCTGGCAAATACACTCGCCCAAGCCGAAACCCTGCTACATAGTCTGGAACGAGCAGCTGCTGGCATAGGCCTCCATGTCAACGCAGACAAGACGGAATACATGTGTTTTAATCAAAGAGGTGACATCTTCACACTAAATGATAGTTCTCTGAAACTAGTGGACAAGTTCAATTTCCTAGGAATCAGTGTTTCATCAACCGAGACAGACATCAACACGCGACTAGCAAAGGCATGGATAGGCTATCGGTCATATGGAAGTCAGACCTGACCGATAAAATAAAACGCAGTTTCTTCCTAGCAGCGGCCTTGTCAATACCGCTATATGGATACACGACATAGACGCTTACTAAAGGCAAGGAGAAAGTGCTTGACGGCAATTACATAAGAATGCTGCGAGCAATATTAAACAAGTCCTGGAGGTAGCACCCCAAAAAGCAGTAGCTGTACGGCTACCTACCACCCATCACGAAAACTATCAAAGTTAGACGAACCAGACATGCGGGACACTGCCGGAGAAGTAGGGACGAACTCATAAGTGACATACTCCCGTGGACCCCTTCACATAGACGAGCCAAGGCAGGACGAACAGCTCGAGCCTATATACAACAGCTTTGTGCCGATAGAGGATGTAGCCTTGAAGACTTACCGGGAGCGATGGACGATAGAGACGGGTGGCGGGAGAGGATCAGAGAGTTCCGTGCTAGCGGTGCGGCATGATGATGATGGTGATGATATATACATGCGTGCACGTGTGTGTGTGGATACTTTAATGTACAGATATTTGATTAATTTTTTTAGAAATTAAATTACTTAATTTATTTTCAAAAAGCTTTTCTTTTTAAAGAAAGCGTTTTAGTTTTTTAGTGGCATATCAACTTTCGTGGGGTATTTAATTCCAAACCCATCCTCTTAGAAGAACAGCAGTGGTACTATTGCTGGTATCACAAAGGGACGTATACCTTTTCCATGGGTATTAGTTCGAAAGTGTGCGTAATAGCGCGACCAGTGTTCGAACTCATTTACTACAATGTCGCATTTTAACACACTAGCCACTACACCACGGAGACTCTCTCCACTAGCTTTTTACCGATTAAAAAATGTAGAATCTTTTTCTTGCGCACTAATCACTAGATCCGAACTATCCGGAAATTAGGAAATTTAATATATATTACTCAACACTTTCATTTTACATAGTGTCAAAAATTCTTTCCGTCTTTATATATATATATATATATATATACTTTCATTATGCACATAAAGATGGAGGTATTTTAAGTATAGATATTTACCAACCCCTCCGCTCGGGCAGGATATGACACAAGGTCAATTTTTAAGCCGAGTTTAACAGGTTTGAATTAAGAGTTTTCCTTCTCCTAGACTAGTTGCCTCGCCAAGGCTGAAGAACCTAGTCTGCCCTACTATTTATCCATTGCTGGAGGGAGAATAATTGGATTCATACCTTTCCCAAGGGTATTAGTGCTATGTGATATGCAGTCTCGTCCAGGATTTGAACTCGTGTCGCCATGTCCATTTCTCACGACGATAATCATTAAACCACGGGCACCTCCAAATGGAACGCAACAGGTATTTTAAGTATATATGTACTATCTATCTAATAAATCTTTGCTGTCTATACTTTCAAACAAGCTTTTACTTTGCTTGAATTGACCTTTTGTAACATTATGACGGTGGTGGAGGGATTGGGTAATCTATTAACATATCAGTATCGGATCAGATATTTATTTCCCCTCTTCCACCGTGGCAGAATGTGACAAGCTGTCTGTTTAACTTGAGACTGAGCTCGCTCGCATATGTACGGGGAAGGAAAAGAAATTGTCTTGTCTTTACGACCAGTGCTACGAAGGATCAAAATTTCGATGCTCTCTTTTTTGTATTAGAGGGAGTGCTATTGTATGATTGGATCACCTAGGTTAAAATACCCCTCCTTTTTAATTTTTATTCTTATTTATTTATCTACTGCGTCCGGCCCGAAAACATTAAAATGGTGTTGCGTTCCATTTGAAGACCAAATCACGGTTAATGAATGAAACAGGTACTAAATTCTGCTTCTTATCAGAAGGTCGAAGGAGGGAACTTCGATCTTAGGCCAGGGTTTCTCAAACTTTATTTTTTAGTGCTCTCCTTACCAAATTGAATTTCCATTCACCCCAAATAAATTCTCTGAACATTAAATTACAAAACGTAACTGATTTACCAGTGTTTAATATTATTTACATTAGAAAGGAATCAATGCAAACAGATCCGGATGGATTTAATGGGTTTGATATTTTTAACAATGGGTTTAATTTTTTAATGGCTTCGATTTTTTTTAAATATGGGTTTGGGTTTTTTAATAGGTTTAATTTTTTTTAATGGGTTTAATCTTTTAAAATGTTTTCAATTTCAAGATTAAGATTTTTGCAAAACACAGAAAAGGTATTATAAATGGAATACTGAATCATATGATAACACCCTCACCAACAAATGTCATATTTCGCTCGTGAAGGTCTAAATCTCATCGGTCAGTGCGACATTTTCCCTTGATAATAATCTAATTTCAATTTATTCATTAAAGATCTCTTACTATCGATAAGAATTAAAATTTCAGGCATTGTATTTTAATTTTTGATTATATTTCTTTTTTTAAATCTATATCTTATTCTTCTTAATAAATAATCTTTTTTTTTTTCATACAGACGTCTCATAAAAAAATAAAAAAAAAGAATAATTTGTAATTGTGCATTTTTGTTAAATAATTCGTTTAAAATATAATTGTTTTTAACAGTTTTCTTTTGTGAAAATAGGATTATACGCATCATTAACAACGCCGAAAAAGATTCGAATCTTTTCAATCAGAACCAGATAGTTAGTTCATTTTAATGTCCCGGGTGTTTTGAACGCATTGTATGAGAACGACACATCGCTAGTTGTCATTACATTCAATTAGGTATTCTTCTAGGTGTACGATATCTGGCAACTTGTCCACATGTTTCAGTATTTTTTATTCTCCTGTTATAAAGGGATTTATAAATAAAAACTGTTAAAGTCACCCTCTGTAGACTACTATGTTTTTATAAATTTTATTAGCCCCCAAGAATCTATATGGATCACTTTGAGAAGCCCTGGTTTTAGTACTGGAGAGAGACAGTTTGTTTGTCGGAACAAACAAAAAATAATTAAAGGTTATTGGCTGGAAGGTTTAAGCTCGCTGGTTGTATCGGCAACACCTGCCTTTGACGTTATGAGACAACCTAATAAAATAGTAGGCATTACTTTCGCAGAGACCGTCTTACGAACTTGACATGCAAGCTCTTATTTATCGGTGGCAAAAAGAAAAAAAATGAGGATGAAGTAATATCAAAATACCCAAAGGTAGTGATTATGTGGAAAATAGTGTTTTGTTGCGGAAACCTTGCTCTATATCACAATGCTCTTTTGTTCCTTCTATCTGTTGATAATTTTTTTTATAAAAAAGACAACGAAAAGTACAAATCGTATTCACATGAATTCACTTTCATTGACAGATTAAAAAAAATAATGGTCTCCAAATGCTGTCTATATCAATTCTCTGTTTGTTGATGGTGTCAACAGAGAATATTACGCGGGCAGCTTCCGACAGACGACAATGATCACATAATAAGCGAATTCAGCAAACTGGCATGAAAGAAATAGATAACAAGATATGAATAGATGAGGAAAGTGATTCCCTTGGAATTGTGCGAGAGAATTAAGTTTAATCATTTTGGCAAATGGTATATACTCAGTTTAAAAGCTCAATAGCTGTAGCATTTTGATTTCTTGAGGTGTGTGTTGTGCGATTTTGCGTACTTGGCGAACTTTTCACTGCAGGATCGCCTGCCGGAATAATAGTTTCGGTAGGGTCACTTCTTTGGAAGACCTGAAACTTGTAAAGATCCCAAGAACATCATTGACGAGGCGATCCTGCGCACTCTTTGAGTGTGTGATTACAACAAACCAGAATGTCTCCAAGAAAATGAAACTCATAAAAATACTCTTGGACTTTGAGAAACAAACGGATCGCCAAACTCCGACCAAAACTTGATTTTATCAAGAAGAAAATAATCTATTATCGAGTGGATTTTCCAGTTCCAGCGGATTATAAAGTAAAAATAAAAGAAAGCGAAACGATAGACAAATACTTAGATCTTGCCAGAGAGCTGAAAAAGTTGTGGAACATGAATGTGACAGCGAAACCAATAGTAGTTAGAGTGCCCGTGGTGTAATGGTTATCGTCGTAGGAAATAGAAATGGCGACACGAGTTCAAATCCTGGACGAGACTGATTACATTTCACATAGCACTAATACCCTTGGGAAAAGTATGAATCCAATTATTCTCCCTCCAGCTATGGGTAAATAGTAGGGCAGACTAGGTTCTTTAGCCTTGGCGAGGCAACTAGTCTAGAAGAAGGAAAACTCTGAATTCAAACCTGTTAAACTCGGCTTAAAAATTGACCTTGTGTCATATCCTGCCCGAGCGGAGGGGTTGGTAAATATGGTTAGAGCACTTAGAACAATCTCCAAATGCTGGGAAAAGAAACTGGAGGAATTAGAATCAGAGGAAGAATTGAGGCTGTATAGACCGAAGCATTGGTAAGATCGGCTTGAACACTGGTGTCCCAAAGACCTGAGGAAATTTACTGTCTCCCAGGCTCCAGTGAAAGATTATCAGTTAAAGCAGATGTGAAAAACTGGGCGGGAAAAATGATCCACTAGGAATTGTGCAAATTCAAATTTGACCATATGAACACGTGGTATATGCATAAACCAGAATCCGTCCAGGAGAATGAGACTCACAAAGTTCTCTGTGATTTTGAGATATAGACAGTTCACCTAATTATAATAAAAGTAGGATCAAGTTTATTCTTTAAATCAATAACTCTTGCCTGTTAAACTATGGAACCCCTACTTAAACTAGCTTACACTGAAGCTTAACCTAGTCACACAGATCTAGTGATAGTTAACAAAAAAGGAGAAAAAAAGAGAACCTGCTGAATAGTGGACTTTGCTGTCTGGGTGAACCACAAAGTAAAAATAAAAGAAAGAAAAAAGAAAGAAATTAGTACCTAGACCTTGCCAGAGAACTAAGAAAACTATGGAACATGAAGGTGACAGCGATACCAATTGTAGTTGGTGCGTTCGGAACAATCCCCAAAAGCTTGGTAAAGGGACTGGGAAATTTAAGAATCAGGGGACAAGTGGAGACCATCCAGACTACAGCATTATTAAGATCGGCTAGAATACTGAGAAGAGTCTTAGAAACTTGAGGAAAATTGCTGTCACTCAAACTCAGATGAAAACCCATCAGTTAATGCTGGTATGAAAAATTCTCAAATGAGTAAATAATAATCGTGAAAAATAGTATAAACACCAACCAGAACTAATAAGAGAAACGAAAAGAACTACTATTCCTGAGACTTTGCTATCCAGACTTACAGAAAAATAAAGAGCATAAGACTTGATATAGTGGTTAAGGACTAGAAAAGAAAAACAGGCCTTTGGACTGATATGTCAATGCTAACAGATTATAAATCAGTAAAAGAATACAATTAATTAGGCAAATACAAATACCTTGGATCAAAAACTGAAAAAATGTAGCACCTCAAAACTACCACCAGTAATAGTGAGAGCCCAACGTATCATCAAGAAAGGGACAGATAAACATATTAACAAGAGACTTGGCAAACCGAGCCAATATGAAATACAAAAAATTGCACTTTGCGGAACTGCTCATCTCTTTAAAAGAGTACTATGAATGTGAATGAAAAAATAAGACCCAAAAGAGACAGCAATAAATAAGAAAAGAAATAAAGAAATAAAATGCAGATAATCACTACCTTCCTTTACGCTAGGTCTTGGTGAAAGATCAGGTGAATAATTGTTAGAAACCAAAAGTAAAGCTTAAAATTGAATGATGTTTTTTTGTGTTTATTATTATTATTATTATTATTATTATTATTGTTGTTGTTGTTGTAGTCGTAGTCGCAGTGCAAATTCGAAAATAACTTAAACATTTTTTAATTCACTTTTTAAATTCATTTTAAATTTTGAATTTTAGATTTTTAAAATTTCATTTTAAATTCATTTCCAAAATTCTTTTATTAACAAGGGAGTACATAATTGATCCAACTTTGATTTTTTATAATTCATTTTTTCACTCGGAACTTTTGATTCCTCACATTCGAAGTTTTTTCTTCTCACTAAATCCCTCTGTTCCCCACGAAGTCTTATTGAAATATAAATTTCGCACCCTTGATAGGAGTTAGGAAATACTCATACTATATCAGCTAAGTAACGATTCGATAATATAACTAGTTTAAGCCCAGATGTTCCGTCCTGATCTTGTTATCTAGCAATTAATATTCCTTATAGTAAAAGTAGGATCAAGTTTATTCTTTAAATCAATAACTCTTGTCTGTTAAACTATGGAACACCTACTTAAACTAGCTTACACTGAAACTTAACCTAGTCACGTGATCAAAATGGCGTATATATATAATAGTAAAATTCAAGGTTTTTAATTTCAATCAAGAAATTACACTCATGATTTACATTAGATATACGGGTAACTCTTAATCTGCTTCATTTTTATTTGAAGAAATTGCTTGGTGAATAAGACATTCATTTTTCTTTGAAAATTGCCTATGGACGCTGAAGTTAATGAATTTTGATAATTTTTTCCAGTTTTCTTTTAAACTGCTTTTCATTCTGTTTGAATTTTAAAAAAAATGATTTCTGAAATCATCTTTGCTTTGAATACATAAAGTAGAAGAGAGTTGAATTTCTTATTTCTTGAGAAAAGCTAGCAGGCGTAAAAATTTCTGGCTTTATGGGTACTAATGTTCATTCGGATCTCAACACTTTATAAGTCGTACCCTTCGGTTTAAGATTTGATGTTAATAATAACAAAATCTACAAAAATCTTTTGAAAACCTCGTTTTGCATTACGATTTTTCTTAAACTTGAAAAAGGAGTAGGGTGTCCACAAACTTTAGCTATTATTCCCGTAGCATAACGGCAAAAGTGCTGGACTGCAGCCTCGAAGTAATTGTGTTCGAACTCCATTGGCACTATTACGTTTACTTTTGAATTAATGGGTTTTAACGATACCAAGATAACTTTGACATTAAATAACCCACGAAGGTTGATATGCCATTAAAAAAAAAGAACCCGAACCCCTGAGAAAGGAAATCTATTATTTTGTAGCATCATTTATATCTTCAATAATCTTTTGCATTTATAGAAGATTTACTATTTTTGTTGTCCAGTCTCATTTATTTTTTCCCCAATTCTCACTATTGGACCCAAGCCATTCTATTTTGTGGAACATGTTTGTATTTACTCAACCCCTCTGCCACGAGCGGAGTACAGCTGGCTTGAATATAGAGATTTCCTTCTAGACAGGTTGCTTAGCTAAAGCTAAAGAACCCAGTCTGCTCTACTATCTACCTACAGGTAGGGAGAGAAGAGATGGATTAGTGTGAAGTAAAATAAAAACAGCCTCGTTCAGGTTTTGAACTCGGATCTCCGATTCCATTTCTTCGACGATAACTGTAACAATAAGGGTGCCTCCATATCAGAACGTAATGTAAACGTGTAAATTACAGTTGTTAATAATAATAATAATAATCTATAAATAAAAAAACACCCCCTCCTCCCCCAAATAAAGAAAAAAGAAAAGAAAAAGACACAAACAGCCTCGTTCAAGATTTGAACTCGAGTTGCTAATTCCGTTTCCTTCTGACAATAACCGTTACACTAAATGAGCCTTTTGTGGAACATGTTGACTAATTCATAGTTTTTATTTTTACACTATTTCTCTCGTCTGTTATATATATATATATATATATATATATATATATATATATATATATATATATATATATATATATATATATATATATATATATATAAATAAAAAAGTTGGTAACCGTAGTCGAGGGTGACCCGAAGGCTCTCTTTTCTATTGTTACCACACCGATTTGAAGAGGAGGGCGCTACTTCTTTCCCCGTATTGATCCAATTTACCCTTGATTCGTACCTTATTAAGCAAGGCGGCATCTTGTTCCATTTTTTTGAGTCTTTGGTAAGACTCAACCTGGGATTGAACCCAGATCTCCCGGGCCATTGGTGAACAATCTACCCACAAGGCTAACAGGCCAGTTCGACTTTCGGCTATGTTGGTGTTGAATTTTTTCTTTTCATTAATTGGTATCTGTTGGTAAGTGGGGTCATTGTTCGGTATTCACTGGAATTGAAGCACTAAAGCGATTTTTTAAAAAATTGTTCAATTGAACGCAAATGTTCGTGACAACGACGAAAGAGAAACGCATGAATGTGGAACCGTTTATACGATAGAGATAAAAAAACAAAAAAAAAAACTCTTTTGTAATAATAGTTTCCAAATGTTGTTTATATCGAACAGAACATATTATATGGAGTAACTTCCTTCAGTTGTTTCGCCACGTCTATTTTTTTGTGTCTCACAAGGGTCTATTCTCTTTTCCCTCCTACGCCTGGTCAGCTACACCAGACTTAAAAGTGACCCTTTCAGTGTTACAGCTTTAGATTTTTCCGTTCTTATTTCCAAGGCGTGGCTGTTTTACCTTTGTAGCGTCTACCACAACTGCAAAGAATATAAACTCAAATTTTTGGTCATTTTTTCCTCGTATGATGGTCAGGTTACAGTAAGGTACTAGCGTACTTTTGAATACCGTCCAGATATTGTAGGGACAATTTTGGTGAAGGGGACCCACATATCCTGCAACTGTGAGAGAGCGCCGAACCTCTTTGAGCATGACATATCTGAGGACCCCCCCCAAAAAAAAACAAACAAAAACAAAAACTAACAACTGAATAATAACATCCAGGACAAAGGATAGGTAAAATCGGCTACGATGCTTAGAAGAGTACTGAAGGTTTGAGGAAATTTACTGTCATTCAGCCTCCAGTATAAAAAACCGCCTGTTTTTTTTTTTTAAATTTAACCTTTTATTTATATTACACTTGTGAAATGTACTTAAACGCAATTTTTTGTCGGCGGTTCATCGCTGTTGAGTGTGGTAATGTGTAATAATGTCTGTTTTAATTGTATATAATTTTAATTGTGAATAATGTCTGTTTTAATTGTAATGTGTAATAATGTCTGTTTTAATTGTATATAATTTTAATTGTGAATAATGTCTGTTTTAATTGTATAATGTTCTACTAGTAGTGATAAAACCCTGGTAAATTAGTAGGGGGTGTATTTATTGAATTACTAAACTTTGTTTAGATTTGGTTTTCTTGCATATCCACCTTTGTAGGTTATTAGATACCAAATTCTATTATATATATATATATATATATATATATATATATATAACAGAATTTAGCATTAAATAACCTGCCAGGGTTGATATCCCATAAACCCCAACTAACCACTCAACTATTTACAAATCGTTTATAGAATTATTAGTCTTAGATAAGAATACTTGAAACCATTTAACTGTGAGCAAACAAATGAACAGTGGCTTGTTTAAAATCTTATCTTCGAACTTTTTGTTTGCAAATCACTTATTTTTTATATAAAGAAATTAATAAAAGAATTAATAAACAATGTAACGTCTAGGGATCAACCAAAATCCCAAAATAAATCTTTGAATGTAGAAAGTATTGATATTGAAATGGACAAAATCATTGCAAACCTCAATCTAGCAGACATATAAAACGTATTTCTGAAAGCAATCGGCATTTACAGAAAGATATAAATACATATAATTGTTTTTTTTTTCTTTTATAACTATGGAAGAAAAAAAATTATGATTAAAATCAATTAACGATCAGAAATTTTCAAATAATGATTAACTTCCTTTTGTCGCAGTTGTGACTTTGTTTTTTCGATACTATGATACAATTTATTTTAGTTGTTGATTATAAGAAAGATTCGGCCTTAAATAAAGCAACAAAGGGCGCCTCGGGTAGTGTAATGGTTAGCAAGATAAACTTGCAAACCTTCACGAGTGAGTTCGAGTCTCATTGGGTGCCCCATTTATGTGGCTTCGTGCCACATCTAAACAAAAAGCTTAGTAAATTGCAAGGTAAACATAGCAGGAATTAAAAGAAAAAAAACCCCTAAAATAACATAAATACCAACACAAATAACAACCATACCCGAGAAAGAAAGAATAAAACAAAAACGATTTCGACATAAAATAATCTGAGAGTTGACACATAGTAAAACCTAACCAACTAACGTATTTATCATTGTTTTTCTTCTCCCTTCCTTAATTTTTCACTATTAGGCTCTTTTCAGCTTTTTTAAAAAATTTCTGAGACGATTATTATTATCATTATTCAATGGATCATTTCGACTCGTCTTCCTTGATTTGTTGTTTCATTCACTGTTTTGTTCTCGGCGATCTTTGATTTTTCTGGTTTCGTCTGAAGGTCCGTGACGAATCATTGTCATTATTGCATGAATTATTTGAACTCGTATCCACTTCCTTGTTTTGTTCTCGATCTTTGTTCTCAGCGCTCTCTGATCTTTGGACCTGTCGCCAGAGTAATGTGAGTAGGCGGGTCCATCCACTAAAGTTCGGGTCGGGAGCAGGGCTTCGTTATAATTGTAAGTACATGCTTTTAGTGTGGTTTGACCGTAAGTCCAGATGTGAATTTCATTCATCTTTTTTTTTTTTCAGTTTTTATTTGCCTTTTTTTTTTTTAGTTTTATCAGTTTGAATCTTTAAGATATGTGATGATCCCTACTTTTGACAATAATCATTTAAATAAATAAATGTAATAAAATCAACAAAGATAGTATGATTATAAAAAATAGATTTGGTCTATTTTAAATGATTAAGAAAAAAAAAACACAAAAAATAACCAAAAAAAAAAAAAAGTTATTTTCAAATTCTTTACCATTTTTATGTCTTATCGGCAGAGCTTAGAATACGCTGACTGTACACCCGCTAAAAAGAGGTCCCGGGTATGACACGTAAATGCATCTGATGGTGAGGCTTCAGTTCTGGAGATCTAAAGAGTGTAGAGTACCTCTTCATTGTGTTGTAGAGCTCTTTATAATTTATTCTGCACTATATGGCTATAGTCAAATTATAAGTAATTTGAGTCTTATTTTACGACCAGTCTTGTTATACGAATATGGGCATTGTTTATTACACTAAGTTCGACCAGCTGTCATATTTTAACCTCACCTCACTTCACTTCGTTTCTTTTCCGGTTTGTCGAATTGTCGCCTCGTTCACTCTGATGTTTCCTTCTGGTTTGTTGAGGATGAATGACAATGCGACCACCATTTCAAGTGCACGTTTTACTTTTTATTAATTGACGACTTTTCTCTTCCTTACCCGTTTGGAAAGGAAGATGGGGCGTTCGATCGCTCAGTTTGTGTGTTTCTCACCAACTAACATATTTCTAACTCTAAAACCGTTTTGGTCTTCTGACTGAATCCATCCAATGTGAGCCGAGGTTTCAGATTGATTCTGTCCATCAAGCTGGTTGAACTTCCTGTATCTTTCCATTCAGGATTCAACTTGATGGCTCAGGACCTAATTTAAATGTTACACAACATGTCAAAAATAGATCTCGCCGGTTTATTATGTAACAATTGCTAATATTTTTACATCCACTCTGACCAGGATTGGTATACTAAAAAAAAAAAAATTCTTCTACCAGTTAGAATCTCTTCTACGGCTTAAATATATCTATTTAAAAAGTATTCGTATTTGATAGGATTATGTGCCCCCCCCCCAAAAAAAAATTCTTCAGAAACCACTACACAGAAAATGTAAATATAAAATGTGAATATACAATGAATGCTATTCTGTAACCTCTCGGCATAAAATAACTCAAGACGGGTTATTTTGTGCCTAGAGGTTAGGGAATATTTTATGCATTCAAAATTAATCAATCAACCAACAACTATTTTGGTTGTTTGGTTCTTTGTTTTACGGCTTACCAACCATATTCGGGTCATTTAATGCCGAATCAAGTCATTTTGATAAAAACTGTTTTAGTTTGGTTTTATGACTTATCAACCATTGTTGGTTATTTAGTGCCAAATCCATTTTTATACATATAAACAGTTCTATTTCAAACAATTCAGTTTAGTCAATCATATTAAATGGTTCCAAGTATTGCTTGAACAATTCAATTAAACATCAGTCATTTATTTACACACAGACGTAAAAACAGTTCAGTTTAGCATAAGTACACTGTTTAAATGTCAAAACAGTTCTATTTGAAACAATTCTGTTTAGCATAAGCACACAGTTTAATTATATTTGAGCCATAGATAGGACCCTATCAGGTGATACCACTCCGGGCTAGAGTGGACCAGGAAGCGATGGAACTAAAGGGGTACTCTGCATTCCCCAAAGCTCGAGCATTACTGGAGCCTCACGATCAAATTGTTTAGTACCATATCCAAGACACTTTTTGGGGAGTCTTACCTCTCCGCAGAGATGCAGTCGGTGTATTCTGCAGCTCCAGCCGACTGGGTCAAATTTTTGTGGTAATAAACGAAAAATAAATAAAATAAAATAACAAATGGGTGTAACTCTCTTGTGACAACGTTTTATTTCGTTTCGCGAATTCTATTACGAATTCGTCTAGGTTAAGATTTTTAGTTTCTTTTTAATTTCTTTTTGTAAAAAGCATCTTACGTGGGAGGATGGTTAGCTAGCTAGGTATTGTAAAAGACGAATAAGGTTGTAGCTGAAAGAAAGAATTTCAAATCATTATTTAGAGCGGGGGTCATTTGGCCGTTGAGGTTTCAAATTTATATATTTCGTCCAATGAGAATGACTCATGCCATTCTGCCCGGATAACTTCACCGAGCAATATAAAAGGCTGTGTATCGCCCCCCCCCTTGTCCTCTCTTCTTCACTGACTGTTCTTGACGATTCCAGCTGCAGTATCAGACCATCACAACATGAGATGAGCACATTCAATTTTGGGGCCAATGTTCCTTTAGGAGTTCACTCTTTCATCATTTATTAATTCCTCCTAGACCCACTGGTCCTCGAAACTTTAAGGTTAGATGCTTAATTCCACCTCTACCATTTGGAACTGTTTTCTTCCATGTGCGAACTCACAGCACAAGGGCTATATTTCTGGCAGTCATTAAACTTCTCGAAACTCATCAATATTCTCGTTCTCATTCTTATATTTCCTTTCTTCTTAATGTAACAGGGGAGACCGCAATTTTCCCTTTTCGTTAAAAGGTACTATTTACCAACCCCTCCGCTCGGGCAGGATAAGACACAAGGTCAATTTTTAAGCGGAGTTTAACAGGTTTGAATTCAGAGTTTTCCTTCTCCTAGACTAGTTGCCTCACCAAGGCTGAAGAACCTAGTCCGTCCTACTATTTACCCATAGCTGGAGGGAGAATAAGGGGGTTCATACCTTTCCCAAGGGTATTTGCCCGAAAGTGAACATAATAGCGCGACTGGAGTACGAACTCGCGTACTACGATTCCGCAGTTCATCGCTTTAACCATTACACCACGAGGACACCCCTTTTCGTTAAAAGGTGATTACTTTACTTAAGCTTTATTCAACATAAATGTGATAATATTTATTATATGAAAGCATACAAATATGGCACATGGCCGAAAACAGAGGAGGGGTAGAAGGTGGTCATCGCTATCCTAACTTTAATTTGACTAGTTCCATTTATTGACTCAAAACCATACTATGATAATCCATTCACCACAACAACACAATTATTCTAAAAATCCTTCGCCCTACAACCACCAAAATAAGCCAGTTGCTCAATAAGTGTCGAATCTAATACTACCTTTCCAGAATTTGCCGTTTTCATCATGTTATGCTTAAATCCCACCGAGGAAACTGAGACGCAGCGTATGACATTGTGTCTCTCTATTTCAGAGGGATGAAGATGACAGATCTCGCGACTCACCAAATAAGCCTAAACGAACTGGAACAGGACTCTTTCTAGGTTAATCAGAACTGTACACGAGAGAGCAAAAATGAAAATGAACAAGAGGGTAGAGATGTGAGCCACACACCTCGGCCCTGCTCTTAAAGGAGATCTTCCTCGGTGATCAAACGCCGGCAGTGGTCACGATTCTTTTCAGAACCTCCGACCAACAGAAAGGGCCGGGAAAGGCACAACACTTCTATGTACTCAACCCCAAACCCACCGAACTTTTCATAGTCAATTTTGGCCTCTGATTCGCCCTCATGCCTTTCGATTCTTTGCTGACCTCTTTGTCTTCGGCACTGCTCGTTACAAGCACGCTAACATCGCCAGCATAAGCAGAATTCCTGACCGAGGTGGTAGGACCAGATAGTGTTAGACCTTGTAATAAGGTTTCTAGTATTACCATCAAATACTAATAATTACCAGTAATTAAATATTTTTAATTAAATGTTTAATTTAATAATAATCATTATTTATTTACATACTGTTATATAGTTTTAAGCTATTCTTTCTTATACAAACAGATTAACAAACAGATCTACGAGGATCATTAAATAAGTTTCCAGACATTTTTCGTTTGGGCACATTTATTGATAGTAGAAACATGAAACTCTAGTCCCCTTCGAAGTAATCTCCTCCGGCTGCAATGCTCTTGTTGTACCATTCCAACAACTTCTACAAGGCCCCATGGAAGTCCTCTTGTGTGAGCGAGTCAATGACCTTTGTCACAGTCTCTTTCATCTCCTCAGTTGTCTCATAACGACAGCTTCTAAGTTTTTCCTTGAGCTTAGGGAATAACCAAAAGTCACAGGGAGCAAGGTCTGGACTGTAGGGAGGCTGAGGAACTGTCTTGATGCCCATTTTGGTCGAATAGTCTGTGACAAGGATGGAGTTGTGGACTGGTACATTGTCCTAGTGGAAATGCCACTGACCCGATTTGAAGATTGCTGGCCTCTTCCGACGGAATCTCTTCCTGAACTCCCTTAAAACCTCAACATAGTAACCCTAACCATAACCCTAACCCTTTGGCCAATCACCCCTGGTGTATTGACTTCCTTACTCCTCCCACACCTCTTATCATTCCTCACAGACTCCCTGGATTCCTTGAATCTCTTATGCCACTCAAAAACTGATGCTCGATTCCTGCAAGATGGTCGAAAAGCAGTCTGAAGCATTCCATACGTTTCTGTGGTATTTTTCCAAGTTCAAAACAGAATTTTATTGCATATCGTTCTTCTACAGTATCCTCCCGTCCAGATTGCATTTTTGAAATTCACCAGTTGTGACAATCAGGCTTTAGTAGGGTATATTCCAATTCCTGTTGTAGCTGTTGATTTGAACCTGGAATCATAAAAATAGGTCAGTCATCCCATAAGATGTATAGCAATAACATTGTGAATTGTCAAGAGTCTACGACAATTTTAAATGCCTGTACAAAAAGTCTGGAGACTTATTGAATGCACCACGTATTTGACCTATCATTAGTTTGGTTGGTTGCTTGCTTTTAACACTTGTAAAAACTTGGTTCATTTAGTACCAAAATCAATCTTTTTTTGTTAGCAATTATAGGTTTCAAATAACTAATGATTAACATTTGTAAACAATTGTAGTTTCAAGTGACAATTCTTAATACAAATAATTCGTACAGTTTATATCGTTTCTAGTAATTCTATCATTAATCATTTGTACACAATTATACGGCTTCAAGTATTCTAATCTAATTCCAAAAAATTGCAAACAGATCTACACCAGATGTCTAAAGTTATTAAGGGAATCATATAAACTTCAATAATTAATATTTGGTTTGAAAAAATTGTTTGGTTTTAAACAATCATTTTAGATGTCAAGACAATGCCTAAATTAAAATTTTATGTGGTATCAATATGTTTTATTGAAGTTATTTAAGTTATTCAATTCATGCTAAAAAAAAATTGCTGTCTGAAGTTATTTGCCAAAACCAAATAATTGCATTTTGCTTTAAAAAAATTATTTTTTATATATTTTTTTTTAAGCAGTTGTTAGATCCTTCCCTTAACCCATGTTTTAGCATATGTTATGGACATCAAGAAACAATTTATTAGAATTAAGGGGTCTGCGGCAAATATTAGTTTAATCTCCGTATTACTTTCAATCAGTCCATTTTAGCAAATTCTAAGTATATGAAAAACTAACCATAAAATCGGAAGAAAATCTGGTTTAGTATTTTACTAAAGGGTGAAAATAGACGACTTTAAATGTGACAAATATTTAGGTGTATTTGAATTGCGTAATAACTACAGACCGGCTGTATTTGACTCATAGACGGGACACTAACAGGTACTACCACTCCAAGTCAGAGTAAACCTAAGATTAATGGGAAAGAAGGGATGACTACACATTCCACTGAGTTTCAAACAAGAGTCTGACTATTGGATGAATTTTAGTGTTATACTCCCGACACACGTTTTGTTGTGTTTTACTCTTACAGTCAATGTATTCTTGGGCCCCAACGAGAGGGAATACCTTAGATAGGACCCAAACAGGTACTGCGCTAGATCTGGGATTAATGGCAGCAAAGTGGTGATTCCACACTCCTCAGAACTCCGGAACAGTAGCCTTAGCATAGAATGAATTTTAGTGTCATATCCGGGACAAGGTTATCTTTTTGTTTTCCCCAAGCGCCAATATTATCTATAGGGTGTCTCAAAATTGATGCAACCCATTAATATGATAATGATTTATAACTGAGACAAGTGCAATGGCGGACATTTGGAACACGTCATGTAAAAATTGCATCCTTTGAGCTAGAGACATCAAATCAATATTTTTTTAAATTGTTATTATATCAGCTTCCAGGACATGCAATCTTTTTTTGAGTTTCTTGTCTCAGTAATAAATCATTATCATATTAATGGATTGCATCTATTTTGAGACAGTTTTGAATGTTTTTTCTCCAAATAAGTAGGGACACAATATTTTTCCTCTCTTGTCCAAGGCATTGTGAACGAGGATTAATAGTTGTTATTGTATACTATTATCAAATCTAAAAAAAAAAAAAAAAAAACCCAAAAAAGCAACACATTATTATCAGTAGAGTTATTAGCAGTCAAATAGGTCCCATGTATATTGAGACACCCTATATTAGCACAGGCTTATCTGACACAAGGCCGCCTTTTGTGAGTACCGTGTAAAATTTGAATTTCCTGTTGTAATACCAGTTTCCTATCAATTCTTCACGATATTGCGTCATAAAAGTTAATGAGAATATCGCCCCAAAATAAATACACTCCTAACGCCTTCTAATCCAGTTACTTTTCTTCTGTTACCAGCTTATTTAAAATGCGTGATTGATCCTGGTCAAGTTTTCAGCATTTTAAACAAATCACGTGTGTTGTTCCTTTAGGAAACTTCAATTTAGTTTATGGACAAACGATGAGTAATATCAAAGTCAAAATTGTAAAGTGACATTGCAGGCAGGTATCATATTTAGTGGGTTCTACTCCATATCCAATGACCAATTTATTACTAATTTCTTATATATTACTTTGTAGGCGTTCGTGATATAATGGTTATTGTTAAG
>CAUZXS010000360.1:37500-40000 GCA_963585895.1 Sepioteuthis lessoniana
TCAATTACATGTTCTGTCCTTGGTATTCGTGTTGAAAAATTTTACTTATCGTATGCTTCGCTCTAAATTTGGTTTTATTTATATTTCACTAGAGTCAAATTTTGAAAGATTCTTGTATTCTTTTTTTTAAAAGATAGACGTCGAAAATTATTTCTTTTCAAACATTCCTTTTTTATTTAAATTGACTTAATATATTTTAGAAAGCTTTTAGAAATGTATGAAAAAAATGTAAATATTGTCATGAAAATAAGAAATAAAAAAGACCAAATCAGTGTTTTAGGGGTAATGATAGATTTACCTGGTAAACATTAAATATTAAAAAGGCAATTAGAAATACAATTAATTCTCTATTTTAATAATAAATTAAAAATAATTATTTAATTGAGTTTTCTTTATTGTACATTCAAAAACCGTGTTAATGTTTTTCCTTTTTCAATATATCATACAAAATAATTAAATAAATAAATGAAATAAAATGAACAAATAAATAAACTATTGTTAATGCGATTTTCTATACTTAAAAAAAAAATTGATGTTTTGTATGTGGTTGGCCTTACTTACTAACAATTTTTAGCGGGAAATTCATCCGTACCTTCATAGTTTACGATGAAGTGGCGAAGAAATTCTCGTCATTTATTTTGACCTACTATTGTTTAAATAATATAGTGATATAGTTATCAACGTATAAAAATATTTCTACATAAATCGGTTTATTAATGTTACTAGTTACTAAATTCATTCAAAAAACTTTAAAAGTAATCAAAATTTTAATTACATTTTAAAATTTATTACCTCGAGTTGGATAAATTTTCAACTTTTGGTGATTTTAGATGTTTAAGATTTATTAAAAGTTAATAAGATATGTAATATCATTTTGCTTTTAATACAGATAATGATGTTATTTTTAAAATAAAACAAAAATTTTAGCTTAAATAATAACTTTAAATCATTTTTCAATTTGTTTAAAAAAAATAAAAAAAAGAGTGAAATTTTGTTAGCATCTATTGGCTTTGTGAAACAAGGATTAAGAAGGCACCGAAGCACAACCGTTTGTGGCTGATAAGGCAAATTGGGCTGATTTCAATCAGCGGAATCCAGTTGATAGGACACACTTCAGCCGGCCGTGGTGTCAGCGGTACGGATCTGGTCAGGTGTGTCTTGTCACTGGACATACCCCGAGCCTCAAGGGGTCGTCCCCCTCAGGCTTAAACCCTCCTCTGAGGGGTTAGGTTTATCGCCTGACGCCCCTTTTTAGGGAAATGCCGATGGGGCCCGAAGCATTCTTGGGAATGCCGGGCGTGTCTGGGCTACAGCCCTGCGAACGGACCCTCTTTAAAAGAGGCCTTGTGCCACACTCGTCCGTATTGTTATATACAAGCGTGTGGTTGCAAGAAAAATAAGACTGATGAGAAGATTCAGCGGCGACAAGTGGTTGCTTTGATTTGGTCGGACGGTGTTGTCGGGTGACGCTCTTAGGACTACTGGCGATTCAATTGGCGTGTGACCTCTGTTTGGCCTATTTATGTGTTCTTGATTTCAAACACAGCTCCAGAAAATACTACTTGTGGAAAAAATATGATTGGTTGAAAAATAGACTTTTTTTTTTATAATTGAGAATTTTCTGGGGATTTTGGATAGACTATGCGCGAAGCCTATGCGCAGAAGGCATGATTTTCTCGGTTTGACACTGGCCGTTGTTAGGTCAACATCCGGTAGCAGTTATTTTCTTCTACAGTGTCGATGTCTGTGAGTTTGTGTTTTGTGTTTTAGTAGTTAGGTATGCGAAGAGTTAAGTGGGTAAATCAGAAGAGATTTGATGTATTTTACTATAACAGTATGGTGGGACGGCTGACAAATACCGTTGATAAGGCAAACAGGAAAGTGAGCTAGACATGCAGAGTAGGTTACGCAGCTGAAGCTCTGGTCAAGGTTTGATGTCATAGTTTTGTGCTTTCTCCATCAAGACATTAGCCTTTCAGAGTGGCCAACACTGGCACGTCTATGTGTAGAAATCCATTATAGAACGTCATTTATGAGTTCGTCTGCACTTCTCCCGAATCGTTCCTCATGATTCGTCTTACTAGGATAGTTTTTGAGATGGGAAGTAAGTGGTCAGACAGCTGCTGTTTTGTGGGTGCTGCTTTCAGGGATTATTCAAAACCGCATGTATATTTGTGTAGTTTCCATATATAAATGCTCGTCAATGGCCCAGGAGACCGGAGTTCAATCCCAGGTGGACTCATACCAAAGACTCAAAAAATGCTAACTTGATGCCTCCTTGCTGAACATTCAACATTACAAGATAAGGATCAAGAGCAAAGTGGAGCAATCCAGGGAAAGGAGTAGCGCTCTATCTACACCTCGGTGTAGTAGCTAATGAAAAGGGATCCTTTGGGTCGCCCCTCGTCAACTTTACTTACTGCTATAATATATAAGAAGTCGCATCTGTTTTTGTTTTTACATGTCGGCTTATAACTCATAAGAGATGTCATTGAGCATT
>CAUZXS010000360.1:45000-77500 GCA_963585895.1 Sepioteuthis lessoniana
GTTCAGCTTGTTTGAATATTAAGGTGTGCGTAAGTCTTGCGCGACTGATGCGCTATCAGGATAGAGTGATTTGTTCTTTTCTGAATTTTTTGAAAGCTGGTTTCCATTCTCCTCGCATGGGTTTTATCGGGAAGAGTTTGTGGTGTATGTTGTTATTCCAACGTTGTTGCTTTTCGTATAGAAAAATCTGTTAGTTTTGGTTTTCAAGCCAGTATATGTAATTTTAACTTTGTCAAGGGCCACATTTAAAAATGACTTGGCTGCTTTGTCAGCTTTTTCTCTCATCTTGACAATGATTAAGATTTTAGCCGAAATTGCTACCTCCAAAATGCCTGGACGGTATTTTGACACACTAAATACATCACTGTTTTCTTAAATACAAGCAAGAAAAACATTAAAAGAAAACGCATATTGAATTTTTGGGGCATTAATGTGATAATTTTCTTCTTTCAAAAACAATAATTAATTGTTAGAGTGTAAGATTCATTGTTAATGATAATTGTATTATTGACAAATTGGACGTTTCCTACCTTTAAAGTTCAATCTTAAAATGCAATATATGCCACTTTCTTGTAATACTTGTAATTCCTTAGAATGTACTAGCATCTGATGATCGCTAAAGCGTGAAACTATTTGTTGTCATTATGTAATTTTAATTTCTGTGTTATACTGCTCTCTCTCTCTCTCTCTCTCTCTCTCTCATATATATATATATATATATACGAGGGTCGTTCAAAAAGTTTTAAGTCTCACTCAGAAAGAAAAGCTACGGCTGAACATTTTTGTTGAGTCAACACAACTACCACTTCTTATAAAAATAGGAAAACTAATTCAAATTTCTGTCTTAATTTCTTTGTGAGGCTTAGAACTATTTGAACGACCCTCGTCATGCATGTATATATATATATACATATATATATATATATATAAGTTTTGTAAGTAAGTTGGCCGACTGTAGTCGAGGGTGACCCGCAGGCTCCCTTTTCAATAGATACTTCATCAATGTGTAGGGGGGTGCTACTCCTTTCCCTGGATTGCTTAACTTACCCTTGATCCGTACCTTATAATGCTAAGTGTTAGGCAAGGCGGTATCAAGTACTCAGTATACTGAGAAGAGTCCAGGAGACTTGAGGAGACTTGTTGTCACTCCAACTCCAGTGAAAGACCATCATAATTCTGGTGTGAAAATCTCGTAAGGAGTAGTATAATAATAATAATAATAATAATAATAATAATAATAATAATAGGAAGAGGAAGAGGGCTCGCCATGATTGAGGATTACGTAGATGCAACCATTCAGGGCTTCTAGGAATAAACAAAAACAACAAAAAAGGAACGATAGACTAATTATAGCCGACAGCAACAGCAATATCAACAGAAATAACTTTAGGACAAAAAGTAAAACAATATTTGGAAAAGAAAGTTGGGAGAAAAACAACTGCTTGGATACTTCAAACGATAAACAAGGGCATTTTTTTTAAGAAAGGGAAACCTAAAGACAGAAAATGAATCTCTTTTAATAGCAGCATAGAATAATGCCATGAGAACTAAACATATCAAAGTAAAAAATTGATAACACGCAGAAGAATTCCCAGTAATAAGTTATGAGGTGACAAAGATGAAACAGATAATAAACTACTAAACAAATGCAGCAAACTAGCACAAAAGAAATACAAGGCAAAGCACAACTGGGAGGGAAAGGTGATCCAATGGGAATTGTGCAAGAGATTAAAGTTTGACTAAAAGTATATGTACAAACGAGAATCTGTCTTAGAAAATGAGATGCATAAGATGTATTTTGAAATACAGATATATATATATATATTAAAGTATAAAAACCGGGCCATTGGTCTAATGAGTAGAGTTTTCGCCAATGGTCCGGAAGACTGGGGTTCAATCCCAGGTCGAGTCGTACCAAAGACTCAAAAAATAGTACTTGATGCAGCCTTGTTTAAAACTCAGCGAATCAAGGGTAAAGTGGATCAATCCACGGAATGGAGTAGCATCCTCCCTTACACCTCGGTGTAGTAACTATTGAAAAAGGAGCCTTCGGGTCACCCTTGACAATGGTCGCCAAATTTACTTTTCACTATTTGCTCAAACGAGAATCTGTCTTAGAAAATGAAATGCATAAAATGCTCTGGGATTTTGAGATACAAACGGAATATCCAATGCCATCTAAAAGACTAGACCAAGAGTTTATGATAAAATAAATAAAATTAGAATAAATAGATAAATGAATAAATAAATAAATAAAAAGTACTTATCATTTAGTGGATTTTGCTGTTCCAGCGTTGTACAGTGTGAAAATGAAAAAAAAAAGAAAAAAGATAGACAAATATCACACAAAAGCAGAAAAAGCCGTATGACATGAAGGTAATTGGGATATCAGTTGTAGTCGTTGCACTTGGAACGGTCTCCCAGAGTTTGGAAAGGAAAGGAAACTGGAGATTAGAGGAGGAATCGAGACCATCCAAACCACGGCACTGTTAAGATCAGCAAGAATACTTAGAAGAGTCCTGGAGACCTGAAGAGACTTGCTATCACTCGGACTCCAGAGAAAACCCATCAGTTAAAACTGGTGTGAAAAACTCGCAAGGGGGAATAATAATAATAATAATAATAATAAAGACGCAACCGAATAGTGAGTGTAGATTATGTGAAGATAGATATGAAACAGTTAATCACATTATAAGCGAATGCAACGAAGTTACGCAAAAGCAGTACAAGACTAGGCACGACTGGGTGAGAAAGGGGATCCACTGGGAATCGTGCAAGAGCTTAAAATTTGGCCATACAAACAAATGGTTTATGCACAAGCCAGAATTTGTCCCAGAAAATAAGGCGTATAATATTCTCTGGTTAAGTGATCCGTCTGTGTCGGGGAGATACAAACAGATCTCTTAACAAGAAGAAGAATTTGTCATCTGATGGATTATGCTGTTTCTACGGACCACAGAGTGAAAATGAAAGAATGCGAAAAGAGAGAAAAGTACTTGGATCTTGCCAGAGAGCTGAAAAAGCTGTGGAGCATGAAGGTAACAACGATATCAACAATAGTTTGCGTGCGAGGAATAGTTTTCAAGGACCTGGAAAAGTGACAGGTAGAATTAGAGATCAGAGGAAGAATTGAAACCATCCAGACCACAGTATAGTTGAGATCGGCTAGAATACTGAGAAGAGTCCTGGAGACCCTGGAGACTTTCTGTCTCTCGGACTCCAGTGAAAGGCGCTAACGCTGAGAGTAAAATAAACCAAAGCAAAGCAGAGATAGACTAGATTATTCAGACTTGTCCTAGAATGCCGAAGAGATCTGCTGTCACTTGGAGTTCAATGAAAACCACCTGTTACTACTGTTGAGAAAAAACTAGCAATGAGTTGATCCTCTCCCACAAAAAAACCCGACTCCCCCCCCAAAAAAAAACAACAAAAAACAAAATAAAAAACAAAACGTAAAAAAATGCTATAGAAAACCCACAAAATATTCAAAATATCTTTATACTCTAAACAGAAAGCAGTCACTGGATTTTTAAGAGAAAATGTCTTGATTATACCCTTGAAGATGAAACAAGGAACACATTACTTGACCCATAAAAATTATTCAACATAAAATTGAAAAAGGTTTGGTTTAAGCAGAAAGTACCCGACCAAACAATTACGGACGCGGACTACGCCGATGACATAGCGCTTCTGGCAAATACACCCATGCAAGCCGAAACCCTGCTCCATAAGTCTGGAACGAGCAGCTGCAGTCATAGGCCTCCATGTCAATGCACACAAGACGGAATATATGTGCTTTAATCAAAGAGGTGACATCTCCACACTAGGGACGAAGTCATAAGTGACGTACTCCTGTGGATCCCTTCACATGGACGAGCAAAGGCAGTATGAGCAGCTAGAACCTATATACAACAGCTCTGTGCCGATACAGGATGTAGCCTTGAAGACCTGCCGGAAGCAATGGACGATAGAGAAGGGTGGTGAGACATGATGATGGTTATTATTTGTCTAAATTTCGGAGATGAAGCTTGATAATGATCATTACTTGGAATCTTCCGACTATAAACCATCTTTATTGTTATAATCATTACGTTTCGGCCGATACGTCCTTCGGCTTTCTTCAGGTGTTTCATGTCGAACTTGGGAGTCCATACAGAATCTTGAACTGAACCCTTTATTTTAACGACAGAGTAGACTCTTCCCGTTAACCCTGAGGGATACAAGTGTAAAGTTAGTAAGTATTCCTTGTTAGTCTTACCTGTTTTGGGGATTGAACCTGTAACCTCCAGATCTTTTCACTCTAAAGCACCTTCCAACAAAACGCCTTATCCACAACGTCATATGTTCTTGCCTGACAATTCAGAGTGAATTTTTGGGACTTTTTTTTTTTTAATTTCAAGATTCTGTGTGGACGCCCGAGTTTGACATGAAACACCCGAAGAAGGCCGTAGGACATAACAGCCGAAACGTTATAATTATAGCAATAAAGATGTGGTCAATAATCCGAATATTCTAAGTTATAAGATTTGGTTTATTGGTTTATCAACCACTTTTGGGTTATTCAATGCTGAAATTTGATACAAATAATTTGCAGACATTTATATGATTTCAAAGTTTCCAATCAAATACAAATAAATTTTCAAACAGATCTATTTGTCGCATAGGTACTATCTCTGTTTATAATTATTTGTTTGCACACGGTAATCAAATATCAAGTATTGCTATCTAAAACTGGGGAGAGTCCCCGTAGTGTTGTGGCTAGCGTGCAGGGCTGTGTCATCGTAGTCGTGCTATTACGTTCATTTTCGAACTAATACCAATGGGAATGGTATAAATCACTTTATTTTCCCTGTTATTGGTTAGGTAGTGTCATTGCCGTTCTACAAAGAAATCTTCGGCATTAGATAACCCTCGAAGGTTGATTTGTCATTAAGTAAGGAAGCAAAATCAAACCTATCTTTTGGAAATTAGAGCTGTATGGTTTCAAGTATTTCTATCAAATACTAATAATTTATTCATAATTATATAGTTGCAACTAGTTATTCTGATTTAATTATAATGATCATTAGTTTCATGTATTCCTATCTAATTCTAATAACTTTCGAACAGATCTATTTGACCCATAGATAGGACTCTAGTAGGTACTACTCCTCCGTGTGAGATTGGACTTGGGTGTAAAGACAATGAAGGGGTGCTACACATTCCCCAGAGCTCCAGAATCCGAACCTCACCATCGGATGCAGTTTTGCGTCAAACATGAGATACTCTCCTTTTTGTGGAGGGATTTTATTCAACTGCAGGGGATACTATCGCTGTATTCTAAACCCATCCGCTTAGATTGTTAAAAATAAATTCAACATATTGTTTATTTCAGTTGAATCGTAAAGAGAACTCTGTGAATTTTTACGTATTCTAATATACACTTGAAACTTGTCGGCAGACATTTGAATATCTTTCAGTGTGATACATAAAATTCAATTTTAAAGATTCTCTTACCACAGTAAAATCTGATGTTTCCCTGTGAAACTTGGAGGGAATTTTATAATTAATTTTTGGTTGGCTGTTTTTTATGGCATATTAACCCTTGTAGGTTATTCGATGCCAAACACTGTTCACACACACACGATTTGTAAACGAATAGTTTATATGTAACATTTTAAAACTAGCCAGAGAGCATTTGTTCGCTAATAGTTCTTTTTGCCCAAGGTTAAATGGTTTCAATTATTTTCTAACACTAATATTTAAATTTTGTGTTGATCATTTATTTGCGCATAGTTAAATGCTTTAAAGCATAATTTGAATCATAGATGAAACCCTAACAGGCATTACTGCTCCGGGATCAGAGTGGACTTGGGAGTAATCGCAATGAAAGGCTACTCCACTTTCTCCAAAGATCTAGTACCAGAGCCTCACTATCAGATTGTCTAGTGTCATATTCAGGTTTCTCGTTAGGTGGGGTGGAGGTGTCTTACCCTTTTGCTGAGGTGCAGCGGGCGCATTCTACTACTCCAGCTAACTGGGTGGTACTGATTTTAGTCGGGAATATGCTTACCGTCTTGGCCAAGTCGGCTGGGGCTGTAGAAGACACCGACTGCATCTCAGCAGAGGGGTAAGACTCCTCTGATAAGTGTTTCGGATATGGTGAGGATCCATTAATGCTGGAGCTTTGAGGAATGTGGAGTATCTCTTTATTGCCATCCCTTCCAGGTCCACTCTGGTCCGGCTTGGTGTCACCTGATAGGGTCTTATCTATGGGTCAAATAAAACTAACCTGTGTACTTATGTTAAACTGAATTGTTAGAAATAGAACTATTTTTGATACTTAAGCTGTGTACTTAGGCTAAACTGAATTGTTTGAAATAGATCTGTTTATATGTATAAAAATAGATTTTGCATTAAATATCCTACAATGGTTGATATGCCATAAAAACCAAACCAAATCAAATTAAACCAAACCAAACTTTGCCTTTCAGCACCTGCTGATTTGATGAAAATGACGAAATTTTAAAAAAAATATGTTTTTGAAATTCTGATTTGGTTTGGTTTCTTTGTTTAATGGCCGATCAACCTTCATGAATTATTTATTGCTAAAACCATCTTTGTAGAAGAGCAGTTGTGATACTATTTAACCCATAGCTGGGGAGGGGATAAGGAAGTTCATGCCTTACCCAAAGGTATTAGTCCGAAAGTGAACGTAATAGCGAGACTGGAGTTCAAACTCGCTTACTAAGATGTCGCAATCCAGCACGATATCCTCTTATTAAAATTCTGTTTCAGTTGAATTCATTACTTATTATCATAGTTCTTGAAAAGTGACGTTAAAATGAATAATTTAATAATACAAATAGAAATTATTATAATTGAATGGTCATAAAGTTTTTCGAATTTGTCAAATTTTATTTTGATCTTACGTTCAGACGTAAGTGAAATCGTAAATAGAAACGCACAAGAAAATTCAGTTTTCTATTGGTAATGCGATGCCTTTAATCGAATCTTTAACTACTGTTATCTTTAATTTTATCAGCAAGATCTTAACAATGTTATTTGCTTACCTCAGCATATTTTTCAGAACACACTATTGCTATATAGGTTATGAACGACAGAATAAACACGTAAACGATTAGGCGGATTTACTAAGAAAGAAATAAAGTTTTAGAGCTCCTAATTCCCAGAAGTTATTTTACTCATTATTTGAGGGGCGTCTCTAGTAAGTAAGTAAAGTTAGCGACCATAGTCGAGGGTGACCCGAAGGCTCCCTTTTCGATAGCTACTACACCAAGGTGTAGGGGAGGGCGCTACTCCATTCCCAGGATTGCTCCACTTTACCCTTGAACCGTACCTTATAATGCTGAGTGTTAAGCAAGGTGGTATCAAGTACCATTTTCAAAGTCTTTGGTATGACTCGACCTGGGATTGAACCCAGGTCTCCCGGGCCATTGGCGAACACTCTAACCGCTGGGCCAATGTACGTTAAAAAGTGAGTGAATTAACGCAGAAAAGGAAAGGATAAGAAATTGAGATAATTTGTTATAACAAAGTTGCCAGATTTATCATTTTAAGAAAAATTTGACAACGTTAATAAATTTAAAGTGGTGGTGATGGTCTCCGTTAGTAGAGCTGTATACCAGGGAATACGGCCTGAGTTACTAAGTGTCGTTGCAATGCGTTGGTCAATCTGTCACTCCTAGTGTCGTTGCATCAGGCAGGTTGATCTGCTACATCAGATGTCGCTGCGTCGGGCCGATCCTCAAAGGTAGATTATCGAGAACGACTTTCTTTGTCTGAAAAGGGCAGTTTTAAGTAGTTGTGCCCTGAAAAGAGCAGTTAAAAACAGCTGGACTGCTGAGTTCACTCGGCTGATTCGTCTGCTACGTCGAGGTTGGCTGCATCGAGTTGGTTAGTCATCTAAGCTAGATTGGTGAAAAAGTCTTTTTTGCTTTTGAAAAGGACAGTTAAAGTAGCTGAACTGCTGAGGTCGCTAGATGTCGCTGCGAAAACCAAGGCGGTGGCATCTGGTTGTCTGAAACTCGGGAGGTCATACAAGTGAAAGAACCGTCAGATCATTTCGCCTTAGGCCAGGGCTGCTATCCTTACGTTTTACCTATCTCCTCACTAAGATAGAATATTGTACTTTACCTTTTTAATGTAGGGGGCGGACACGAACCCAAGCTCAAATGCGTGGTCGACTCCCAAAATGCTTTCGAGCGTCTCAGGAGTTAGGCGATAAACTTGACTCTGCCGAAGCCAGGAAAAGCCTGTGGGGACGGCTTCCTGAGGCCAAGGGAGTTGTCAGTCTCAGCCACCCGATACGAATGCTAGCCTTCCACAGCACGCATGTCAGACAACCTTGACCATCGTGTCCGAGACCCGTGACCGAGCCATACGAACTGGTCCGTGCAGCAAGAAAACTCGAATCACAAGTTTTATTTACACTTCTGACGAATGAACTCTATGTCAGCTGGTTTTATAGCGAAGCTGGTTGCTTCTTCACCGACTTTACACCTGATTTTGGCATGAATACTTCGCTTTAATTTCTCTAAAATAAAACTGAACATTATACAACATAGAGAAAGTAGACAATATCACTTGCTATACGTAGTAGCCAGAAAATATCTCCGAAAAGACACTCAGAATTAATGGTGTCGGAAATAGTTTTCGGTTTATTGTGGAAAATTCTACGCGCTGACGACATCAGGTAACAGTGATGTACTCATTCTGGCGAATAGTTTTCGTTTAGTGGCCGGAAATCTACGTTCGCAGACGACATCGGGTAGTCGTGAAGCACGTATACCTAAGAATCCTAACGTGAGTAGCTAGTAGCTACGATAATTATAGCTCAAAAAAGTTTTAGGCGACTGTATGAGAAAGGGGTGATTGGTTTATTGATTTGTTTTACAGCGTATCAATCCTTTTCGGGTCATTTAACGCCGAATTAAATTTCAAACAATTCAGTTTAGTATAAGTATAGTTTTGGTTTACAAACAGTTCTATGTCAAAACAGTTCTATTTTAAACAATTCAGTTCAGCATAAGTAGACAGTTTCAAAGTAAAAAAATATTTCAAACGGTTCAGTTTAGCATAAGTACAGTTTAGTTCTATTTGACCCATAGATAGTACCCTAACAGCGAAATTGGAGCAATGGCAATGAAGGGGTATTCTGCATTCCCAAAGCTCCAGCATTAGTGGAACGTCACCATCAGATTGTTTAGTGTCATATCTAGGACACTCGTGGAGGCGCGTTTTACTTCTCTGCAGAGATGCAGTTAGTGTATTCTACAGCCCAGCCGACTGGGCAAGTATGAGAAGAGGTCTAGAAAATAATATTAATATAATATAATATGAAATAATGGTAAAAATCCAAAGGTTATCAAAGATGCGAACCTTTCCATAACACTTCAAGCTTCAGAGCGCTACAATATATAAGTCAACCACTGTGATGGTCGAAAATCACACACACACACACACACACACACACACACACACACACACACACACACACATCTATAAATGGAAGTAAATAATGGAAATGAATCCGATTGTTTGAAGAAAATAGAAAAACAAATTATTCCAAAAGTGATGAATTTATTACGAACGTTAAAATGTTTCGGTTTTGATAAACCTTTATCAGGACTTTAAGACGGTGAAACAAGTGTTGAATGATTGAACGGTTATCTGATCTTTCTTTGTATTTATATTTTTCTTAAAACATCTGTCGTTGTTCTAGCAACACTTGTTTCCCCATCTTAAAGTCCTGATGAAGGTTTATTAAAACCGAAACGTTTTAACATTGACTTTCCTTTATAATAAACTCATCACTTTTGGATTACTTTGTTTTTCTCTTTTCTTCATACACACACACACACACACACACACACACACACACACACACACATATATATATATATATATATATATATATATATATATATATATGACCTGTGTACTAATTAGCTTCCTCTTCTAACACCAGTCCGGAATTATTATTGATGCGCAGGAAGAAGATTTTTTTTTTTTATTGGGAATGGATTTAATTAACATTCTATAATATCCATTATATCATGATTTGAAAAATAATAATAAGAAAAGTTCACCTTGTCGGTTGGGACTGTAGAATATACTAATTGAATCTTGGCAGAGATGTTCATGGTCATAAATTCCAGGTCCAGTCTGACTCCTGAGAAGTAGTACCTGTTAGGATCCCCTCTATGGGTCAAATAGAACTTTGTAATCATTTACCATACTTAAAACCATTTAACTGTGTGCAAACAAATGGTTAATATTGAATAAAATGTTTAATGTTAGATACTAATAATTGAAACCATTTAACTGTGAGCAAATACTATTAGTGTTTGATAGTAATACTTGAAAACATTTACCTGTGAACAAACAATAAATAGCAATTCTTGAAATCATTTAACTATGAACAAACAAATGAGCTCTGGCTTGTTTAAGAATAATGGGACCAACATTTATTCTCTTATAAATTATATATATGTATAAATTGGATTTGGCATTAAATAACTTACAAAGTTTGATATTCCGTTAAACCAAATAACGTAATTTAAGCTAGCCTATCAATCCCCGCCAAAGTTCAACATGAATGCTACAAAAACAATCATTCAGTTACAAATTAACCAGAAAATTGTTTTATTATCCTAATTAAAGCATTTCAAGTATACAGCTAAAAAAAAAAATCTTTTCTTGGGTTGCAGTTACGAAGTTCGGCTGAAAAGTTAATAAGCTGAACAAGATACTGTTATGGAATGTGACCAAATGATACTTATTTTTCAATATAGTCTCATTTGCTGTCCATACACTTCTTCCATCGGTGTTGCAGTACTTGTATCCGATTAGCAAAAAAGAAGTCATCTATAGCAGATATGAAATCATCATGTGAACTTTTCAGCCTATGAACTTTTCAGCCCACCCACGTATATATATATATATATATATATACTCATCGACAGACAGACTGTTTCGTTCTATCAGAACTCTTCAGTGTGGCTAGACACGCGGGACGCTCGAAGCCGGGATCGAAATCCGTCCAAATGGCAATGAAGAAGTACTCCACACTTTTTAGAGCTCCAGAACTGGAGCCTCACTACCATATGTATTCTAATGTCATACTTAGACAACCATTTTTTTTTTTTAAGGGAGGACTCTTACTCTTCTGCAGAAGATGCAGTTGGCATATTTCAAACTCAGCCGACAACCAGCCCTCCCACCCCACAAGAAAAGAAAAAATGAAACTAACCAAGAAAAGGAAAATTGTCTTTTTCTAGTCGTTGTGTTATTTCAAACGGGTTGAATGATAAACTCCTAATTTTTCTGTAACTACATTTTTACCTTTTCTGGTTCCTGGGTAGAAAATATTACTTCCCAAAATCATAAATTGAAAAGACATATTTTCCTCTTTAAACTTTACTTTTGTGACCTGGGTGATGATATGTTTAAACTTACTTATTTTCCAGAACATTCCCTGTAGGTTTAGAGCTAAGTAGCGAGTAGATAATTTTCTAGGACATTTTGTTTCATTTCTGTACGACTTTTTAAAAAATAAACATGAATTTTGATTCATATAATGTTTTATTCAGATCTTATGTAAATGAAAATGTGTACATTTGCACCTTTTTGTGTAGGAAATAGTTTCATTTCTAAATTTCAAAATCCAGAATACGAAAAACAAACTTTTTGGGGAACAATGGTCATTCTCTATATATTTTATAACATAGGCAATTAAGAAATAATTCACACTACCCAGAAACAAAATCTTTATTACATAGTGATATTCTTTCTGGCGCGTATTCTTTTCAAAATGTCTTCTACAGTTGAGGAGTCCCTGTGGTGCAGCGGCTAACGTACTGTACTGTAACATAGTAGTGAGCGAGTTCGAATTTAAGCAACGCTTTTCAGTTCGCTTTCGAACTAACAACAAAGGTATGAACCTCTTAATCTCTCCCAGTTATATGTTAAATAGAACCACTACACTTCTTCAATGATTTATCATTAAATAACCTACGAAGGTTGAAATGACAAAAGAAACCAAATCCCAGGAAAAGTAAGAGACCCCTAATCGCTCCCATCTATATCTTAAATAGAACCACTACTCTTGTTCAAGGATAGATTTAGCATTATATAACCTACGAAGGTTGAAATGACAAACCGAAACAAAATGTCCTTTAAGTCATCAGCTTAAGGTTCTTCCAGATGGTTATTTGTCTTTATAATCCCGCCCCCTTTTTTTAAAGCACCTCAAATAATTTTCATCACGTACCTCATCATTTCCATGTGCGATTGAAACCCTATCGTTCCGGGTAAATTCCGACGCAACTTTTTCTTCTATATTATGCGTTTTATATTCAACGATGTTTCTCAATATAATAAGGTATTAATTATATGTTAACCACCTCCAAAGTATATGCAAAATCGAACAGTCAAGAGTGGTGTATACTTCAAAGAAACTCTTGAGATTTCCTTTATATTATACAAAAGATGACACTCAAAACTGCAATCTCATCTTAAAGTGCATGCGGACACACATACATACACACACACTCACACACACACACACATATATATATATATATATATATATATATATATATATATATATATAAGAAGTCGCATCTGTTTTGGTTTTGACGAGTCGACTCGGAAAAGAGATGTCATTGAATGTTAAAATCGGGTATTCACTTTAACGTTTATTGTTAGGAAAAGTACAAAATTTAGTTTTTAATTTTTACTGATTAAATGATAGAATTCAATGATTAAAAATCAATCTATTTGTAGAACTCATCACGGTTCTTCATAAGTAAGTAGGAAAACAAACAAACTAACAAGCAAAAAAAAACAAAAACAAACCCCAAACAAACAAAAAAAAACCCAAAAAACAATCCAGTCCTTCCTCTTCAGTCCCGCCATGTTTAAATATCACACGGATAGCATGGACAAAATTTGAATTTAATGCTTTTTCGAAAATTATTGTTTTATAATTTAGTACTAATTGTAAAAACAATTCTCAATTTTTTTGAGAACTAAAAAGTGCAAGGTGTACCGTTTTTAGAATTCTATTTTAAATGTAGTCCAAAAAAAAAAAGAAATTGTAATACGAAAATTTAACATTTTAATTCTTAGTTTCTTTTTATTTCAATGAAACATTTTTTTCTAGCTTCTTTTATCTACCTATAATGTTAAATGTTTAAAGGTTAAAAAAGAAAAAAAAACAAAAATTAAACGCAAGTATTGTTTAGCGAAAGCTCAAAAACTGCTTTTTTTGAACGAATACTTTTCAAATCTCTGAGAATAAAATATTTTAATTTTTAGTTCGTGTATTTAGAAATCTTTTTTTTTTTCTCTAAAAGAAATAAACTATTTATAGAATAAACGCGTTCTTTTTATTTGAATTAATACACGAAATATTCTATCTTAAAATAAAGACAATTGTTTAATTCTTAGCTTCTTTTTATTCTTACATTTTGATAAGGTAAAAAAGAAAATAAATTAAACGAGTACATTTTTGATCACTAACTCAACAGGCAATTAAGAGCTGAATTTAAATTTGTCATCTTTGAAAAAAAGTCTTTAGAAATATAAAATTATGATAATGTTTCAAATTACTCAAGAGTTTAGGGTTACATTTTTAAAATAATATTTTAAATTTAAAAAAAAACAACAAACTTATAATAAAAAGAATGATGTAAAACGTGAATTCTTTTATTTTTAGAGGATTAATAAAAAATTTTATTTTTACAGGGTGTGGGGGACTAAGTACCTTTCTTAGTTTACGGGAGTTAATAAAAATGATTCGTTCGCCCGTGTGTGGGTGAGTACATGTTAGGAAAGTCTATCGAATCAATATGTCCATAGTTGGCCGAAGTAAAAAGGATAAAAAATTGACTTTTCTTACATATATGTGTATGCATGTGTGTATATATGTGCGTGACTGTAAGTATGGGCATTTGGATATCTTAAGTCCACACGTGCGTTTTTTCTAAAGGTGTATGATCTGTCGCGTACCAGTAGTTGGCAAAAGAACGTCGTATGCTTCTCCGCACTGCGTCCTGTGTGATGCCTTCTGCCGTCTATAGTCCTAGCCTCTCTCTGTCTGGTAGTAGAATGCCTTAGTTAATTGAATTCTTCGTTAATTATACTTTTTTCGAGAACTAAAGTGTATCAAAAATGGGATTTTGTTTAGTTTTATGGCAGGTCCTAAAATTTCAGCGCATGGACATTTCTTGACCAATCAGATTCGTATAATTACTTATCTATTTTGGAGCCTAAATGTTTTTCTGTTAATTAGTTTCTGAGCCGAATTTCCTAGAATGTTCTTATTTTGTGTTTTTAGCTGATTGGTTGAAAAATATAAAAGTGTAACTTCTATGTTAATGCGATTTTGATCCGAAATTTCAAGAATGTTCTTATCTATGATTTTAGGGTGGATTATTCTAAGGATAAAAGAATGTGTATTCTATAAGGATTAACAAAAGTTTTATTTTTAGAGGGTTAATAAAAATTTGAATTAAAACCATACTACTCTTTCGAAACTTGTTAACAAAAAAATTGCTCTGTAAAAGGGCACTGTCAAAAATAAAAATCTAATGGGGACAAAAAAAAAATGTAAATGAAAAATTAAAAAAATACAACAACGACAACAATATCATCATCAACAACAACCACTACAAAAAAATGAAATAATGAAAATGTTTTAAATCTTTCACTAAAATTGGATTATATATTTTGTATATTATTTTAAATGCAAACCAAAAAGAAAAAAAAGAAAGAAAGAAAAATCAATTCATAAAATAAAAGAATACTTTTCATTTGAATTAATTGGTGAAATCTTTCGACTACAAATAAGTACGGATTTTTAAGTTTACACTTCTCTTCCTCTTTTCATTCCGTTTCTGGTTGCTATGTCTAAATGAAATTTAATACGTTTGACCCTAGCTGTAGCCTTTCCCCTGTTTGCTTACCCATCGGCCAGATGTTTTAAGAAATGAATCATAGTCGTAGCCATTTGTCCCCGTTGTTACCTCTCAGATTTGTATTTCTATTCTTGGTGTATATGTACATATTGACATATATATTAAGTTACACTCCCCCCTTTTTCTCTTAAGTCTTTTTTTTTGGGGGGGTTGTCAAATAAAATCATAAATACTATTAATGGTAGTCATTATTATTAATAGATATTATAATTGTAATTATAAACAAATTATAATCAATGATTTCTTTTTAATAGTTCAGGACTATATATATATATATCATGTCGCACTGCTAGCACAGATCTCCCTGAACCTTTCTCGCCACCTGTCTCTATCATCCCTCGCTCCCGAGAGGCCTTCAAGGCTACATCCTGTATAGGCACAGAACCGTTATATATAGGTTCTGGCTGGCTGTCCTGCCTTTGCTCATCCATGTGAAGGGGTTCACCGGGGTATACCACTAATGAGTTCGTCCGTACTTTTCTAGCAGTGTCCCGCATGTTTGGTTCGTCTAACTTAGATAGTTTTCGTGTCCGTAGAGCTACTGTTTTGTGGGGCGTTGCCTCTCGGACTTGTTCGCAGCATTATTGAGAAATTTCAGTCAAGCTTTGTCTCCATACCTTTAGTTGGCATCCATATAGCAGTATTGGCACGACCGCTGCTTGGAAAAAAAACTGCGTTTTATTTTATCTGTTCATGCCTTTGCTAGTCTCATGTTGAATTCTTTCTCGGCTGAGGAGACTCTGCTTCCTAGGTAGGAGAACTTGTCCACTAGTTTCAAAGGTCCACTCTTTAGTGTGGAAATGTCGCCTCTTTGATTAAAACACACACACACACACACACACACACATATATATATATATATATATATATATATATATAATTTGGAGGTGCCCGTGGTGTAATGGTTATCGTAGTAGGAAATGGACACGGCGACACGAGTTCAAATCCTGGACGAGACTGATTGCATTTCACATGGAACTAATACCCTTGGGAAAGGTATGAATCCAATTATTGGTAATATGGGTAAATAGTAGGGCAGACTAGGTTCTTCAGCCTTGGTGAGGCAACTAGTCTAGGAGAAGGGAAACTCTGAATTCAAACCTGCTAAACTCCGCTTAAAAATTGACCTTGTGTCATATCCTGCCCGAGCGGAGCGGTTGGTAAATATATATATATATATATATATGGCTTGGGTATTAAATAACACACAAAGGTTGATACGTGATTAAACAAAGAGACCAAAGCAAGTTCTTGTATTTTTTTTATCATTTAGATTTTTAACGCGCGTGCACGTGAATGCGCATGTGTGTGTGAGGTTATATTAAGTGTGCGCAAAAATATAAAAATGTTTTCAGTGAAAAACCGTGTGTTCAATTGGTAGTTTTCAAAAAAGAGCGTTGTAAACGTTTTCATACACTGAGTACATATATACGCCATCACTTGAAAATTTTAATACTAATAAGAACTCGCCTTTTCAAAAAAAAAAAAAAAAAGAAATAAAGAAAAAGAAAAAAAAACTCCTGTAAATTTTCACATCCACCGTAGACGCATATACACAAATATGTATATACTTTGAACTTCTGGGATGTACAATTGCGTCATTGTCAATAAATAAATAAAAAAATAAAAATGAAAATAAATACATAAATCAATGAAATAAACAAAATCAAAAACAAAAACAGAGAAAAGAATTCATCATCCTGATCTAGCGGACAGGGTCGGTAATTAAAACCCTTAAAAAACTTCTGACATTTTTTCCATCGTTTCAAGTGCTTTTAGTTGGATTTCGTCCGAAAAGATCCCATATTCAACTACTATTTTGAAAAAATTTAAGGAGATTTTTTCCCCTCTTGTCTACCTAATTTTGTACTCGCACATCTAAAAATTTAACGGAATCTACTCAACCAAACAAAATACTTAACACGCTTGGGGTAATAGTGAGCGAGTTAAACCACGTTATAGCGTGGCCGTGGCTGTAATATATATCGCGGAGGCCACGGTTATAGTCTCTCTGGGTACCCCATGCTTCTGGTCTTGCAGCACAATAAACTGTAGCTAACTAGTCAAGCCTTTGAAATGATAGACACAGTGGGGGATGTTTGGTTTAATTTGGTTTGGTTTTATGGCATATCAAATATTGTAGGATATTTAATGCCAAATCCATTTTTTTATACATATAAACAGTTCTATTTACAATTCAGTTTAGCACAAGTACACAGTTTGAATATAAAAAGCAGTTCTGTTTCAAGCTATTCAGTTTAGTCAACAAAGTTAAATGGTTCCAATTATTGCTATGTATCACTAACAATTCAATTAAACATCAATCTTTTGATAACACACGGTTAAATGTAAAAACAGTTCTATTTCAAACAATTTAGTTAGCATAAGTACGCAGTTTAAATGTCAAAACAGTTCTATTTCTAACAATTTACTTTAGCATAAGCGCACACGTTAGTTCTATTTAACCATAGTGATTGATTGGTTTGGTTTGGTTTGGCTTTATGGCATATCAACCATTCTAGGTTATTTAATGTTAAATCCATTTTTATACATATAAACAGTTCTATTTCAAACAATTCAGCTAAACATAGGTACACAGTTTCAATGTCAAAACAGTTCTATTTCTAACAATTCAGTTTAACATAAGTACACAGTTTAGTTCTATTTGACCCATAGATAGGACCCTATCAGGTGCAACCACTCCGGGGGCAAAATGGACCTGGGAGCGATGGCATTGAAGGGGTACTCCGTATTCTCCAAAACCCCAGCATTACTGGATCCTCACCATCAAATTGTTTAGTGCCATATCCAAGACACATGTTGGGGGGGGGGAATCTTACCTCTCAGCAGAGATGCAGTCGGTGTATTCTCCAGCCCCATCTGAGTGGGCTAGTGTAGAGGATGTGCGTATGTGCGCGTGTGCGTGCGCGTGTGTGTGCGCGCGCGCAGAAAATTCCATTTGTCACATGACATAATGTACACAAAGAAATATGTGTATGTATGTTAGGGAGGCATATTCTTCAGATGTATATTCATGCATGTTCACGCGCATGTGTTTATGCAAAATTTTCTTTATTACATAGATGCACGGACACATACAAATATGTGTGTATATAGGTTGGTTAGTTGGTTGGTTTTATTTTACGGCGTATCAACTCTTTCATATCATTTAATGCCGAATTAAATTTTAAACCATTCAGTTTAATATAAGTTGTTTTTCTTTTACGAACAGTTAAATGTCAAAAAATGTTATATTTCAAATAATTCAGTTTAGCATAAATACACAGTTTAGGTTGATGGTTGTTTTGTTTTAGGGGGCATCAATCTTTTTCGGGTCATTTAACGCCGAATTAAATTTCAAACAATTCAGTTTAGTATAAGTATAGTTTTGGTTTACAAACAGTTAAATGTCAAAACAGTTCTATTTCAAACAATTCAGCTCAGCATAAGTTCATTTTTTTACACATTGTTAAATGTAAAAACGGTTATATAGCGAGCGGTTCAGTTTAACGTAAATACACGGTTTAGTTCTATTTGACACATAGTATCCTATCTGGTGATACCACTCCGGGCCAGAGTGGACCTGGGAGCGATAGCAATGAAGAGGTACTACGCTTTACCCAAGGCTCCAGAGAAGCAGTCGGTGTATTCTACAGGCGCAGCCGACTGGGCAAGTGTATATATATGTTAGGGAGGCATATATATATATATATAATTATAATTATGAATGGAGGAATTGATATATTAAGTTAGAAATTACCATGACAAGAAAATCCGGCACACACCTACACGTGACATACGGAGCACTGAACAGCTGTTTCGACCTTATTAGGTGTCATCAGCAGGGCACACCATGATCTCCACCACTGGAGATCGAACCAACAACCACTGCCACTGGGCCATGCCACGTATAAACGATACCGAATTAACAAGTCATGGTAAATTGCTCGACCACGTGACCTGATGTGTCTTTTTTCATAGATACGTATTCCCTACAGCGGACACGGCCACCTCCGGGGCTACGTCTTCCCAAGTCGGAGTTACGAGTCCTCATAACATAAGCCTCATATGCAGGAAATATAATTATAATTATAAATGGAGGAATTGATAAATTAAGTTAGAAATTACCATGACAAGAAAATCTGGCACATACCTACACGTGACATATATATATATATGAGTGTGTGCACGGTCCATTTTTTTTGTTATTTATACACACACACACATATATATATATATATAGTCATCCACAGACAGACTGTTTCGTTCTATCAGAACTCTTCAGTGTGGCTAGACACGCAGGACGCTCGAAGCCGGAATCGAAACCCGTCCAACTTTACGATAGACTAAGGCTTCAGACCACACGGCCACAAGCGGACTACGTTGGCTAAGGGAATTTTTAGGTATTTTATGTGTAGCAAACAGCAGCAGCAGCCTCTGTTTACATTTTTTCATACCCTATCGGCTACCAGAGAGCTCAATTCTTTCGAAGAGCCTTGAATTATGCTAACAGTGGCCGTCAATTCCTTCGCCAGAGAGCTCAACCCCCATGGGGGAGGGAAATTGTTTACTATGGCATAAACTGATCATAAATATCTATTTGTGAGATTTCATAATGACTGGTCATATTATTCCTGAAGCCCAATACCTAATCACTCGAATAAATGCCTTTGTGGCATCTCGCAGAGCAACAAAAGCTACTTGGTGGTGTCCATATCCTCTTTGAACATAAGACAGGTGTTATTGGGTTACATGTTACCTGAAGGAAGGAACAATTCTAATTTGAGTCATTATCGAACACCTAAGATTAATTGTCTTTGATAAGGCTAAAAGGAATCCAACTGCCTTGTAACTTACTTACAGATGGAGCGCAACGAGTATCGTCATAGGAATTGGAATGGGCGACCCGTATCCAAATCCTGTTTGCGTTTTATCTCACTCTAATGTTCTTAGGAAACGCATGAAACCATCTCTTCAATAATTGTCCGCAGGAAAGTTGTCGGACAGTCTGGGTTCTTTAGTCTTGGCAAGGCAGCTAGTCAACGAAATGGAAAACCCTGAATTCAAACCAGTAGTACTCCGCTTAAAAATTGACCTTGTGTCACATGCTGCCCATGCCGAAGGGTTTGGGTAAATACATACCCATTGCTGGAGGGGAAGATAGATTCATGCCTTTTCCAAATGGGAAATAAATTATGACTATGTTTTGTTGCTGAAAATCTGCTCAACCCAACTGGTGTTACTGGTTTCTGTAAGAACCACGCGATTCAATTTGGACGATTCCTCAATCTTAGCATACACCTTGCAAGTAGTGAGGATATTTGGCACTGCATACCACTGTAAACAGTCGTTCTCGAAAATGCAAAATGCAGAATTGCGTTGGTAACAGTCAAATCATCACTTGTTTGATGTGCTCCTTCTGTCAACCTCTTCATTTCACCTTGATATTAAATCTTTCAAATCAGATAGGATTGTTACTCGAGCTTTTTCTATTTTTTTTTTTTTTTTTTTTTTTGAGTAGAGCTTTGTTGCCCTCGGACTGAAAAGCTTGGGGTCCCCTGACCTATGCTAACAAATAATCTTCTTATTTGTTTATGTTTGTTGCTTTCAAGCTCAAACGACAATGCTTTCTAATATCATTTTTGGCATGAAGACGGTGATGATCTTCATTTCTACGGAAGACTCGAGTACAAGTACTATTTTCATTCGATATATATCTGTTTATTTATCTATAATACATGTTCAAGATATTTAGTACTATAATCAATAATACTCAAATAATAAACACGTCTAAAATCTTTTTTTTTTTTAAATAATCGATTCTTAGAACAAACAAAAAAAAAAAAGAAGCAAATTGGATAACGCTGCTGGGGTAGCGCTCCTTTCATTGTCAGTATGCATAGGGTTCGATGCAAACTAATTATGCAGAGAGATTAGTGATTGTTTTGATGATAGTTATGAGCAGAAATCAGATATCGACATACACACAATTACAGTAACTTTACCCATATACAATAAATAAATAAACAAATAAATAAAATGAAATGAAATAGATCTAAATTGCAATTAAATACCAACCAACCAACCGACCTGTGTTAAAGAAGAACAAATGACCTAAAAAGAAATTCACTTGTGAACCTATTCATTTCAAAGTAAGTATATATATATATATATATATATATATATATATATATATATATATATATATATATATATATAAGGGACATATTTATTTTAATGTATTTACTTTTTTTTCTCTTATTCCACCAACAGAAATATATATATATATATATATATATATATATATATATATATATATATATATATATATAAGAAAAGCCTTTAAAAATTACTCACATCTTTTTGTAATGATATTCATTTCAGATACAGATCTAACATTTAAGAAAAATTTAGGGTCAGCCGAAATAAATATTATTGCAAAAATATGAGTTATTTTTAAAGGTTTTTCTTTTATATGGAATTACTTGCTCTATATTTTAATTTATCCTTATTATACATCGAGGTCTCTTCGATTTTTAATTACATGGATATTGAAGAAAGAAAATCCGAAAATAGAATCGTTCCCACCATCAGCTGATTTGGCGTTGGATATATATATATATATATATATATATATATATATATATATATATATATATATATATATATATATATATATATATTGTATTTTGACAGCAAATTATCATTCAAACAAGCTTTATTAAAGACCACAGAATATTTATTCTTTATGATTTTCAAATGTAGACGTTCAAGTCTTCTTGATGGAGAAAGTGATGTTATATAAGAGAGAAAGTCTACCATATTTTTACCCAAGCGCTTTCAACCTTGTCATTGGTCGTCCTCAGTTGTGATTGATTGTTTTATTCATTTGAAAGTTTTTTTAATTGTTGGTCGATTCATTTCTCAATCATCTTGATCACGAGGTACGAAAAACAAGAAGACTTACACTTGAAAATCATAAAGAAGAAATATTCTGTGGTCTTTAACAAAGCCTGTTTGATTATATATATATATATATATATATATATATATATATATATATATATATATATATGTGTGTGTGTGTGTGTGTTTGTGTGTGTGTGTGTGTGTGTGTGTGTGTGTGTGTGTGTGAATATATCCATCGATGAATTTGAATGTTGTTCTTTAGGTTTTTGTTTCATTTAATTATTCACTCCAATTATTTCACACACACACACACACACACACACACACACATACACATACACACACACACACACATACACACACACACACACACACACACACACACACACACACACACACATACACATACACACACACACACATACACACACACACACATACACATACACATACACACACACACACACACACACACACACATACACATACACATATATAAATACCTTAAGAAATTCCCTTAGCCAACGTGGTCCGCTTGGTGGACGAGTGGTCTGAAACACAGTCTAACGTAAAGTTGGACGGATTTCGATCCCGGCTTCGAGCGTCCTGCGTGTCTAGCCACACTGAAGAGTTCTGATAGAACGAAACAGTCTGTCTGTGGATGACTATATATATATATATATATATACCCTGTAATTTCGGTGTGTACGGTTCTTTTCACCGTCGTTAACGACGCATATAATCATGTTTTCACCTAGAAAAAATGTTAAAGAATTATCTTATAAAACACTGAATTATAAGATATATCTTTATATAAACAGTAAAAAAAAGAAGAGACCATTGAATAGGATGAATAAAAGAGTATATTTAAAACAGAAAGAAAAATAATCAAAAAGTAAAATTGAAATACTATGCCAGTATTACCAGGTATCTATTGGTGAAGTTTTTTTTTTTCATGATTCACTCTTCCATTCATTATAATTTTTCTGCATTTTGTAAAAAATGTTATCTTGAAACTGAAAGCATTTAAAAATAACCAACCCCATCTTATCATGGCATTCGGTGAGGCTAAAAAAAATGTCGGCAGTGTTCAACGAATTTATTTTAGGGTGAATAGAAATCAAATACAAAGGCTACATCAAGTAAAAAGTTTGAAAATCCCAAATTTGAATGAAGACGTATGTACAGGTGAGTAACTTATATAATAAAGTGGTGTTCGTAGTGTAACGGTTATCTTCTTTGGCAATAGATTCGGTGATCCGAATTCCTGGACGAGGCTGTTTAGATTTCACATAGAGCTATTATACTTGGGAAAGGTATGCATCTGACCTGTTAAACTTCGCTTAAAAAGACCTTGTGTCACATCCTGCTCGTGTGGAGAGGTTAATAAATAGTATAAATTGCCATAATAAAAGGACGATGTCCTGACGTCTAGACTTCGTCAAGACGAATCAAAGTCACTTTGAAAAAAAGAAAAAAGGAAAATGTTTCGATATTTTCTGAACAGCGATCTTTAGCGAAAAATGGGATTGTGCAAGTGTTGAAGAATATTACCTTTTTTTTTTTCATTGATCATTTCTGTCTTGGTAAATACAGCTTCAATTTCGATACTTTTAGAATACACTCCGAAGACACCATTTGGTGCTACATATTTTTCCAAACATTTGATTCACATTGTTCATCCCGTCCACGAAGAAAATTTATGGTTTACGAAATCCTCGAGCTTAAAATCAATCAATCTTTAAAAGACCAACCTTGTACTTTTGACCCAGCTGTACACAACAACTTTAACTTTAGCATAGAATGAACACAAAAATGACCTTTCAACACATCTTTCAATTTGGGGAGGGGTGAGTGAAAGAAAAAAAGAAAAGAAAAAGAAAACAAGAAAGAAAGACCGCATCTACAGAATAAGATTTGAAAGATCTTTTTATTCCATCACTATACCACACTTACATCACTAAACTACAATGCTGTCGATAAGAAGCGGCGAGAAGCCTGAAAGTCATACTTGTTGCACACCCATCGTACAACTCCGATTTGGCAACGTCAGAGTTCAGGTTATTCCTGAAATTGAAAGATGCGTTGAAAGGTTAACATTTTTTTTATCCGATGCTGAAGTAGAAATTGCCGCGCGTAATTGGGTCGAGAGTATACCAAAAACTTTCTTCGTGGACGAAACGGAAAAACAACAACAACAACAACAACAACAAAGTTCAACACTTATGAGTGACTTAGTTGAAAATACAATATATTATTCTAAAAAGAAATAAAATTCCTTAATTTTGATAATAGTTAATTTTTTTTACTGATCTAAAACTTGTTTTAAATAATTGGAGACTTAGTTTATCAATCAGTTCTTGTATTTCATTTTGATATCGGCTTTAATATTTTAGTTTGATCTAAAACTTGCTTTAAATTATTGGAGATCCTATTTTGGGAACCCCTTCACATGGACGAGCAAAGGCAGGACGACTAGCTAGAACCTACATACAGCAGCTCTGTACCGATACGGGATGTAGTCCTGAAGACCAGCCGGAAGCAATGGACGATAGAGAAGGATGACGAGAAAGGGTCAGGGATATCTGTGCTGATAGTGGGACATGATAATGATGATGATGATTTTGCAAACAGTTGTATCTCATTTTAATAAGGGGCTGTCCTCGTTTGTAATGGTTAAAGCGATGGACTACGGAATCGTAGTAAGCGAGTTCGAACTCCAATAGTGCTATTACGTTCACTTTCAGACAAATACCCTTGGGAAAAGTATGAACCTCCTTATTTTCCCAGTTATGGGTTAAGTGGCACAATGGACCGGGAGACCCGAGGTCAATCCCAGGTCGAGTCATACCAAAGACTCAAAAAATGGTACTTGATCTCTCCTTGCTTAACAGCATTATAAGGTAAGGATCAAGGGTAAAGTAGAGAAATACAGTGAAAGTAGTAGCGCCCTCCCCTATACATTGGTGTAGTAGCTATCGAAAAGGGAGCCTTCGGGTTATCCTCGACTACGGTCGCCAACTTTACTTAGCACCATTACTGTTCTTCTAGAAGAATGGCTCAGGCATTAAAAAACCTACGAAGGTTGATATGCCATTAACCTAAGAAACCTAACCCCATTTTGTCCTTTTAAAGGATTGAAGACCTTATTTATCAATCTACCATCGTAGCCATCAATTCAAATTTTGAGTAATTATGTTTGTTTTATTATGTTATATTCTCTTTATCTTCTGTCGTTATGACCACCTAATCGAAAAATGAAAATCGTCAATGCAGTTAATGGTACCTTTGATTGAATCGTGCTTAAAGTTTTCCTTTGAACATTACGGCATTTTCTTTGTTGGGATATAAAACGCTTGAGCTGTATTCATTTTAAGACGAATTATACCTGTAAAAATTCGACGGATTAATTAGGAACAACCAGCTAGGATTAAGGATCAATGACATTTTAATGCTTCATTTAATGTTTTCTCAATCACACTTCTAGTCGTGATACTTCTTAAATTACAAACTGCTGCACCATAAAGAAGTGAAAAGATAAAGGAAAGGAAGAAAAAAAGGGAAGAATATACGTATAAGAAAAAAGCTTACGTTTTTAACATAAATTTCAAACACTAATTACATCTTACAGTTTTCAAGAAGAAAGCTACAAATGGAAATGGAATGTTAAAAACGTTCTTATTTGTTCGTTTTATTTAAAAGTTAGAACGTTGGATTAAGTATAATTCGGGGAATACGACATCACATATTTCAATACCTAGATGATGGTTTAATATAAAAACCGGAACGTTTAACGTTGGCAAATAATTCGACTAGAAATAAAATCAACTTCTGAATACCTTGTTTTTTCATATTTGTACACACACACACACACACACACACACACACACACACACACACACACACACACACACACACACATATATATATATATATATATATATATATATATATATATAACCACTCGGCATCTTATATATATGTAACAGAGAGGTATTTTTCATTTGTGAGGTATTCATTAGTATTTTTGTATCCTTCTCTTTCAATGACCACATCTGATCATTGTAGTTTTCTTCCCTTGAAGAGGAAGACATGAAACACTGGACCTCGCTTGTTTTAGGTTTTACGGACAGCATTTTAGATATTTTGACACTCGTTTTTATTAAAACTTGTTTAATAATCACACACACACACACACACACACACACACACACACATATATATATATATATATATATATATATATTGCGGTATGAATATCACCCATATTTTAAACTGTCACTTGTGTGCTGCAAGTGAACTTACACAAGTAAAAATGATAGCTCTGTCTAATCAATACCTTACCATTTTTTTCAGATACGATGAGCCACGATCATGGAACGCTGCGTCCCCTATGTTTGCCGTTGAAACGCTTTTCACGACTGGCGAATCTATAATCGCTAACCAGAGAGTTTTTAGTCCTCATTTCATGTTACGTCAGAATGATGCTATTCTGGATAGAATTTCTAACCCAGAGCAGTATGAAAAATTTTTGTTTTTATCGCCGGATGAAGGGGAAATGTTTTCTAGAAATATTGCAAAAACACATGTTTATTTTTTATGCTTCTATTCCGATGGACTTGGATGTCCACTATGTTTTTTCAACGTCTTCTTTGGGTGAGTAGCGTTATTTTCTTTTATAGGTCATATCATTTTTAACATTCACACTGACACACACTTGTATATATATATATATATATATATATATATATATATATATGTATCATAAGTCGTGTCAGTTTTGGTTTGTACGTGTCGACTTATGACTCAGATAATAGATGTCATTGGGCATCAAAATTCGCGCATACATTTTAATATGTTAATCACAAGGAAAAGTAGAAAATTCAGTTTTGGATTTTTACTAATTAAATGGTATAATTCAATAACTAAATGGCCCGTTGAAAACACCCATTATATCTCTGCAGACGGATAAGACTCTCCTAACGAGCGTCCTGAATATGACACTAAGCAATCTGATGATAAGGCTCTAGCAATGCTGAAGCTTTGGGGAATACGGAGTACCCCGTCATTGCCATTGCTCCCAGCTCCCCTCTGGCCTGGAGTGGTATCATCTGTTAGGGTCCTATCTATAGTCAAATAGAACTAAACTGTGTACTTATATTAAACTGAATTGTTAGAAATAGAACTGTTCTGATATTTAAACTGTGCTTATGTTAAACTGAATTGTTTGAAATAGAACTGTTTATATGTATAAAAATGGATTTGACATTAAATAACTTAGAATGGCTGATATGCCATAAACCCAAAGCAAAGCAAAGCAAACCAATCAATCACTAAAAATCATTCGATTTGTGGAACTCATCACAATTCTTCATAAGTCCAAAAATCGGGTTGGAACTACTGTTCTTTTTTAGTCTCGCCATGTTTAAATATCATATAGAAATTTTAATTTAATACTTTTTCGAAAATTATTGTTTTGTAATTAAAAACTATTCGTAATAAATAAATAGATAAATAAATAAATAATTTTTTTGAGAACTAAAAACAAAAAAATTCCTAAAAAATGTTCCAAACCAAGGGTTATTTTTTTAAATACTATTTTAAATGTAACCAAAAAAAAAAAAAAAAAAAAAAAAAAAAAAAACGAAATTGTAATACGAAAAATTAAAAATTTTTAATTCTTAGCTTCTCTTTATTTTAAGGACACATTTTTATTTTTTAGCGTCTTTTATTGTACCTAACTATAATGATACATTTTTAAAGGATAAAAAAGAAAAAAAATTAATGAAAGCATTTTTAGCGGCAACTCAAAAACTGATCTTTTTAAAACGAATACTTTTCATATTTATAAGAACAAAATATATCAATTTTCAATCAGTCTAACTTAAAAACTATTGACCCCCCCCCCCCAAAAAAAAAACAACAATGTGTCCATGACTTATCAACCCTTATACAATATACAATACTTACATACATTGTAGATGACCAAATAAATGGGCCAAATTAAACAAATAAAACTACTCAAGAGAATGTTTTACTTATTTACAATTTCATGATTCGAAATATTTTTTGTAAAAGTAATTCCCTTTTTTTTGTATTCTAGATACTTTATTTTAAAACGGCACAAATTTTACATTATTTATATCTTTTTCTATTTCTAATTGCTGATGAATTAAGTAAATTATTTTTTTTTTAAATCATTCAACTCAGTGCCGTTTTTATTAATTCGAAATTAAATTCTTTTTTTTTTTTTTTTAGTATAAAGCCGAAAGCCTTACTGAGAATGAGATCTTGTATAGCAAAACGTGTTGGTCTTTTTCTCATTCACTTTCTTTCCCTTTTGTGGAGTTTAATGGCTAAGGTGCTGAACTGCAGCTTCGAAGTAAGTGAGTTCGAACTCGAGTTACGCTATAACGTACACTTTCGGATTTATAGCCTTGGAAAAGGCATGAGCCCACTTATCCCTCTAGCTATGGGTTCAATAACATCACTACTATTCTTCTAGCAGGATGGGTTTGGCATTAAATAATCTATTAAGGTCGACATTCCATTAAACAAAGAAGCTTTACCTCTTATATATATATATATATATATATATATATATATATATATATATATATATATATATATATATATATATATATATCATTGTTACCTTTCCTGTTATTCACATCCTACTCTTCTGAGTAGGAAGTATTAGGACGACTACTTCCTAATAAACCTGTTACCCTTTTTTTTTTATGTAAATGCGATCATTTCATTCACCATAAATGCTGGGTGACACGATCATGGGAAGTGGACAAGACTTGTGAGCTGGTCATAGAGCAAAATAACGGACTTGTTTCTCTTAAGTTAGACGAAGAAGGCGAGAGAACTGAACAAGAACTCAAGTGGTAGATACGTACTACAGTATCAATATATAGGTGACTTTTAATTCTTGTTTTCATCCCCTATAATCAAACACCCGTGGTGTAATGGTTATCGTCGTAAGAAATGGACACGGCGACACGAGTTCAAATCCTGGACGAGACTGATTGTATTTCACATAGCACTAATACCCTTGGGAAAGGTATGAATCCAATTATTCTCCCTCCAGCTATGGGTAAATAGTAGGACAGACTAGGTTCTTCAGCCTTGGTAGACAACTAGTCTAGGAGAAGGAAAACTCTGAATTCAAACCTGTTAAACTCCGCTTAAAAAATTGACCTTGCGTCATATTCTGCCCGAACGGAGGGGTCGGGTAAATATGATAATCAATTAAAATATTCTTTTTCTCAACCGTAGTCCAATCAGCTGAGGCTGGAGAACAGGCCGGTCGCATCCTTGCAGAGACCTCGCCCCCACCCCATGAGTGTTCTTGATATGACTCTATCTGATAGTGAGTTTCCTGTCCTGGAGCTTGGTGGAATGTGGAGAACCTCATCATTGCCATTACTCCAAAGTCCACTCTGATCTGGAGTTAGGGTCTCATCTATTGGTTAAATAGCACTATTTGATTATTCACTATACTTGAAAGTATCTAAGTGTGTGCAAACGGATGAATAATAATGAATTGAAATCTTTTATTAAATATAATTATCAGTGCTAGATAGCAATACTTGAAACCATTTAACTGTGTGTGAAGAAATGATTATTGTCTAGTCGGCTGGGGCTGTAGAATACACCGACTGCTTCTCTGCAGTGTCCTGGATATAACACTAAACAATCAGATGTTGAGGCTCCAGTAATGCTGAAGCTTTAGATAATGCAGAGTACCCCTTCATTACCATCACTCCCAGGTCCACTCTGGCCCTGAGAGATAGTACCTGATAGGGTCCTATAGAACTAAACTGTATACTTATGTTAAACTGAATTGTTTGAAATACGACTGTTTTGACATTTAGACTGTGTACTTATGCTAAACTGAATTGTTTGAAATGGAATTGTTTTTGTAAGCTAAACTGAATTGTTTGAAATAGAACTGTCTGAACATTTGTTAAACTGAATTGCTTGAAATATGACTGTTTTTGACATTGAAACTGTATCCTTATACTGAATGGATTTGGCATTTAATAACCTACAATGGTTGATGTGCCATAAAACCAAACCAAGCAAATGATTTATATTTAATTGAGAGTATGGCAATACTTGGACTATTTAGTGTGCAAACAATGAATAGCAATACTTGAAACCATTCAATAAAACGAACACTGGTTCGCTTGAAAATAATGTTATCTAATAACTATTCCCTAAAAAATATCACACACACACACACACACACACACACACACACACACACACACACACACACACACCTATATATATGTATAACATGATTTGGCATAAAATAACCCACAAGGGTTGATAAGTCATAAGATATAACCCAACCAAACTTTCTTAACCACTCCTACTTCTTTTCTCTTTCCTATCATCTTTTTTTGCTTCATTCTCTCCGCCCCTAAATCGCATAAAATATTTCTGTTTAGCTCTTTTTAGACTCTCCTTTATATCCTCTTATGTTCGTTAAAGTGTTCGGATTTACAAAGCTGCCGTCAAGGTGTGGTACATACAAACAATAGGTAGTGGGATGTATCAAGTACAGAAGTTTGCAATGAACATTTGGCCCCGGGGGTCAACACCTGTTGAAATTTTTGACGATAGGGGACGGAGATTATCCTTCCAGAATCGGAGCTAAATGAAATAGGTTTTATCGAAGACTGTCTGCCGATTGATTGAGAGATGTCACATGACAGACGGAAAATAGTTGAATCATTTGGAGCCGAGGCACTCTTATGGCTGACTAGCGAATTGTAATGGAGGCGTATAGACCATAGACAGTAGAATTTCTTCTCTTCTCCGGTATGACAGTCGAAAACAAACCGACTATTCAAAGTCAGGTTTTAAATGGAAATATGTTAAAGTATGACGATCAACAACTTTCTAGCATTGTTCTGGAGAAAACAACAAGTTTCGCTTGCGATGTTTTAATATGTAGAGTTTGATTGGATGGTTGATTGGTTGTTTTAACAGCATGTCAACTCTTGATAGATGATTCCAAAGTTAGACTTATTATTTTTGCAAGCAATTACACATTTTAAAGTAACCATTAATAATAATAATAATAATAATAATAATAATAATAATAACCATTTGATTATATACAGTTATATAGGGTCATTTAACGCCGAATTAAGTCATTTTGATAAAGGTTTCAAACAATTCTGTTTAGTATGAGTACAGAGTTTTGTAAAACAGTTCTATTTAAAGCAATTCAGTTTAGCATAAATTCACAGTTTCAATGTCAAAACCGTACTACTTCAAGCAATTCAGTTTAGTATAAGTGAACAGTTTAGTTCTATTTGACCCTAGATAGGACTCTATCAGGTATTACCAATCCGGCCCAAAGTGAACAAGGAAGCAATTGCAATGAAGGGGTACTTCGCATTCCCCAAAGCGCCAGCATTACTGGAACCTCTCCATCAGATTGTTTAGTGTCATAATCAGGACACTCGTGGTAGGTATTACCCCTCTGCAGAGAAGTAGTCGGTGTATTCTACAGCCCCAGCCACAGCCCACTCGGCAATACACAAAGTTAAATGTAAAAATGATTTTATTTTAAGCAATTCAGTTCGGCATAAATACACTGTTTAAATGTCAAAACAGTTTTATTTCAAACAATTCAGTTTAGCACAAGTACGCACTACCACATAGACTAGTACTTTTGGGAAAGGCATGAACCTTCTTATCCCACCACCAGGTATGCGTTAAAGAGCACCACTACTGTTCTTCTAGAACGACGTTTGATATACCATTAAAACAAAGAAACCTAACCTGTTAAATAACTAATAGTTTCCTAACGGATCCATAGATGTGACCCTAACAGGTACTCTCACTACGGGTAAATTTGCACTTGGGTATAATAACAATGAAGAGGTACTGCAGACTTTACAAATATCCAGAAGAGTAGACTCACCAATGGATGCTGTTATGTGTCATATCCAAGACTCCACTTTTAGTGGGGGTGTCTTATCTCTCTGCAATGGATGTAGTCAGTGTATTATGAGCCTGCTGACAGGGCGATATAGGTCGGCATGTAGGTAGATAGATACGCTGTTAGAAACAAATTTATTAAAACATATTAGGGCCCAGTTAGCTGGGGCTGTAGAACTCACCGACTGCACCTCTGCAGAGGGGGTAACCCCCCCCTCAACGAGTGTCCTGGATATGACACTAAACAATCTGATGGTTAGGTTCCAGTGATGTTTGAGCTTTGGGGAATGCGGAGCACTGCTTTATTGCCATTGCTCCCAGGTCCACTCTGGCCCGGAATGGTTGCACCTGATAGGGCCCTATCTATAAGTTAAATAGAACTAAACTGCATACCGATGCTAAACTGAATTGTTTGAATAAGAAGTGTTTGAATAAACTGAATAGCTTGAAATAGAAATGTTTTTGACAATTAAACAGTGTACTTACATTTAAACTGCGTGCTTATGCAAAACTGAATTGTTTGAAATGGAACTGTACTTACACTAAACTGAATTGTTTAATATAGAACTATTTTGACATTTAACTGTGTGTAAACAAAATCTATACTTATACTAAACTGAATTGTAAGAATTAGAACT
>CAUZXS010000360.1:80000-87500 GCA_963585895.1 Sepioteuthis lessoniana
AAAACGGCAGTATAACGAGTAAAATATTACAATAAAGAAAAAGTAAATTTGTTCCAATACATCAAACTTTGGAATATATGCAAAATGCAGATCAAATAGGACAATATCAGAATAATAAAATATTCAAAGTTATAAAAAAAACAAATATATATATATATATATATATATATATATATATATATATATATCGAAATGGTTAGAGTGTTCGTCAATCGTCTGGAGGTGGGGTTCATTTCCAGGTCAAGTCATACCAAAGACTCAAAAAACGGTACTTTATAACTCCTTTCTTAACACTCTGCTTTATAACGTAGGGATTAAGGGTAAAGTGTTTTAATCAAGGGAAAGAAGTAGCGCCCTTTCCTATACCTTGATGTAGTAGCCATTGAAAAGGGGGCCTTCTAGTCGCCTTCGAATACGGTCGTTGAACTTATATATATATATATATATATATATATAAGTACCTAACGGGTCAGACGAAATCTACCTAGGTTTCACCTTGCCGGAACATCAGGATGAAGCCGATCAAAGAGGGGGTAGGACAAACAACTATGAAAAAATGCAGTTTGCCTTACCCTCTTTATTCAGCTTCATCCTGATGTTCCGGAAAGATGAAACTTTGGTAGATTTCGTCTGACCCATTGGGTACTTATATTAATATTTGCTCTACCTTGTATCAAGCTCTTTTTTCATTTACTTCGTCCTCTTTCAGAGTATTTTCTTTTAGCTAGACATTACAATATTCTTTGATTTTTTCGGAAAATACGGATATTTTTGTCTTTTCTTTTTTTATGGAACTTTTTTTTTTTACCAAATATCAATTTGTATATTTGTTTATTTCATTTGCATTTGCATTATTTCACTCTACCAGAGTTAAAGTTAGGGATTAACCTAAAATAGAAATATATATATATATATATATATATATATATATATATATATATAGGAGGCGCTCGTGGTATAATGGTTATCGTCGTCGGAAGTGGACACGGTGATCAGAGTCCTAACCTAATATCCTTAGAAAAGGTATGAAGTCAACTATTCTCCCTTTAACCTCTTTAGCCTTGGTAAAGCAGTCAGTCTTGGAGAAGGAAAACTCAGTATTCGAACCTCTTAAAAATTGACCTTGTGTCACGTACTGCTTGTGCGAAGGAGTTGGGTAAATGCGTGTGGGTGGGTATGAGAAAGAGAGAGAGAGAGAGAGAGAGAGATACAAAAAATTAGACAAATAACTAGGCATACACGAGAAACACGAACCTTTATCGGTAATGTTATGATTTATTACTGATAAGCCATGCCTCTTTTTCTTGTTATCGCAAGCCAAATTATCCATGTTTTTTTGTCAATAAATTCTAAGAAAAAATTTTTCTCTTAAGAGAGAAATATTTTTCCTTTAAACATTCTTTCTTTAAACTTGCTTATGTAACCAGTCTAGGAGAAGGAAAACTATGAATTAAAACCTGTTGAACTACTCAAAAATTGACCTTGTGTCACATCCTACCCGTGCGGAGAGGTTGATTAGTACATGCAAATATATATATATATATATATATATATATATATATATATATATCTATGTGTGATCTTAAACAATCGTTTAAAAAGCATTTGAAAAATACAAAAGTGCTCAAATGGTCGCCAGCAGAGATACATGAGGACCTAAAGTAATTAAGATCTTATCTTTTTACTGTTATTTCATCGCTACAAATTTCATGACTTCTATATGTGAAGATTACGTCTTGATACTTTTTATCATATACATATATATATATATATATATATATATATATATGAAGGTAGCAGAAAAAACACAATCCAAATAGGTGAATATATTATGATGTAAAGTCGACGTTAACGTTTCGGTTTCAGTAACCATCATCAGAACTTGGATATGAAAATAGTTCACATAGCGATGGATGCTTGCTGAGATGACAAGAGCAAATGAGAAAAAATACAACGAAAAGATATATCATAATATATTCACCTATTTGGATTATATATATATATATATATATATATATATATATATATATACATAAAAGTAAATATGGATTAAAATCTGACAGTATGAAGGTAGCAGAAAAAACATAATCCAAATAGGTGAATATATTTATCATGTATCTTTTCGTTGTATATTTCTCATTTGCTCCTGTCATCTCAGCAAGCATCCATATATGGTTGGTAGATTCATATATATATATATATATATATATATATATATATATATATATGAATGTACGAATCAATTATTTAAGCGGAGTTTAACAGGTTTGAATCCTGAGTTTTCCTTCTCCTAGTCCGGTTGCCTATACCAAGATCAAAGAGTCCATTCTGCCCAACTATTTACCCATCAACAGTTAGATACATACCTTTTGCAAGGGTATTAACGCTATGTAAAATGCAAACAGCCCAATTCAGGTTTTGAGCTCGGATCGCCGTGTCCATTGCCTACGACAGTAACCATTATAGCGCGAGTATATATATATATATATATATATAGTGGGATAGAAAATATCAAGATATAATGCAGATTTTTTTTTATGTACAATTTAAAATTAAAATGAAGACATGTGGTTCACTGAACAATATAATTAAGTGATTATGTAGACGACTCAAGGCCAATTTGATAAAAAAAAATGAAGCTCATCTTGAGAGTTTTTGAAGGCAATATCTTAAACGAAATACAGCAATGTGGGAGGAGTCGTTGTTGTGTAGCTGTTAACGTACTGGACAGTGACATTGTAGTAAGCGAGTTCGGACTCAAGTTGCGCTATTACATTTACCTTCGTACTAATATCCTTGGGAAAGGCATGAACTCCATTTTCTTTCCAGCTATGGTTTAAATAGTACCAGTTCTATTCTTTTACAAGGATGACTTGGAATTAAATAACCTACGAAGGTTGATATGTCATTAAACAAAGAAACCAAACCAAGCCTAAACGCAGGATTTTGCAATTGCAGCACCTTCCATAATCACAAGATTCAGCTTCATGCAAGTTTTTCTAGTTTCGTAAACTGAATGGCCCAGTCGGCTTGGGCTGCAGAATACACAGACTGCATCTCTGCAGAGAGGCAAAACTCCCCCAATGAGTGTCCTAGATATAACACTAAATAATCTGATGGTGAGGTTGCAGTAATGCTCGAGCTTCGGGGAATGCGGGGTACCCCTTCTTTGCCATTGTTCCCAGGTCCACTCTGGAGTGATAGGGCCTAATAGGGTCCTATCTATAGGTCAAATAAAACTATTTGATATTTAAACTGTGTACTTTTGCTTGACTGAATTGTTTGAAAGAGAACTGTCTTTACATTTAACTGGGTGTGAATAAATGACCAATATTTGATTGAATTGTTACTGATATATAGTAATACTTGAAAATATTAAACTGTATGCAAACAAATGATTAATTGCAAATAGAATGGTTCGTATTAGATAAAGAGAAGTGAAACCATTTAACTTAGTGAAAAAATGATCCCAGGCTCATTATCTACAAGATATGTTAAGAAATTATAGGTTTAATATATATCTATAAAAAGGATTTAGCCCTTAAATGACCTACAATGGTGGATATGCCATAAAACCAAACCAAACCAAACCAAACCGAAACTGAAAATTCTTCTCTCAAATAAGATTTAAATCTTACACGGGAGAGGAATTTTCAGTTGGAACACATTGATGGAAATACTACGGCGCAGTTTCACATAAAGTTTCATTGGGGTGCTTTGATGATGAAAAATTTGTTTGAATAAATATGTTCAATGCAATAGGGAAGTTTTTGAAGGAAATTAACATTTCATTCATTGTTACTTTTTATACTTGAATAAATATGTTGAATGATAAGACGACTATTTTGAAGAAAATTAATATTTTGTTTACTTTTGTCTTAGTAAACACAATTTTAGCCTTGATACGTCTTTAAATACAGGTGCGCTAAGCGTAACGGTTATCGCGACACAGAATGAAATTGTCCACCCAAGTTCAAAAGCTGGACGAGGCCGTTTACATTCCATTTTACATTAATGGCCTTAGAAAAGGCAAGAATCCATTTTTTCACACCTCCCCTAGCTATGTGTGAATAGTGGGACAGAGTAGGTTCTTTAATCTTGGCAAGGCAACCAGTCTGTAAGAAGGAAAACTTTGAATTCAAAACTGCTTTACTCCGCTTAAAAATTGTCAGTAGCGGAAGTGTTGGGTAAAAAATAACCCCCAGTTAGTTTGTTAGTTCTGGTTTTATAGTATATCAACCATTGTAGGTTGTTAATGCCAAATTATCCTTATAAATATATATAAAATATATATGATTTGGTTCGGTTGGGTTTTATGGCATATCAACCATTGTAGGTTATTTAATACCAAATCCTCTCTCTCTCTCTCTCTCTCTATATATATATATATATATATATGATTTGGTTGGGTTGGGTTTTATGGCATATCAACCATCGTAGGTCATTTAATGCCAAATCCTTTTTGTACATTTATAATAAATATATATGATTTGGTTGGGTTGGGTTTTATTGCATATTAACCATTGTAGATTATGTAATGCCAAATCCTCTGTATACATTAAAATTATATATATATATATGATTTCTAAACATTTTTGATAATATTTTTAAATGAGCCTGAGCTCATTTTTTGCACACAGTTAAATGGTTTCAAGTATTTCTATGTAACAGTAATAGTTTAACATTAGTCATTAGTTTGCATACATTTAGATTGATGTATCTTGATGTGTAAAAGATTATTTTGTCGGTAATTTTATTTTTAAATGAGTTCAAATTAATTTGTATTGCTATTGTTTCTACACAGTTAAATGTTTCAATTATTGCTATCTAACACTTATAATTCTATTCCACATTACTTATTCGTTTATACTCAGTTAAATGGTTCCAAGTATTGCTATGTAACACAAACAATTCAATTCAGCGTTTTACATACAGTTAAATGATCTAACAGTTCTATTTCTGATGATTCAAGTTATCATAACTCATTTGTTTGCGCTTAGTTTAAACATCAATTCTATTTGACCCATAGATAGTACCCTATTAGGCCCTATCACTCCTGGGTGGACATGGTAGCGATGGCAATGAAGGGGTACTCCACATTCCCCAAAGCTTCAACATTACTGGAGCATCTCCATTAGATTGTTTCGTGTCATATCCAGGACACTCGTTGGGGGATCTTACCCTCGGCAAAGATGCATTCATTGTATTCTACAGCCCCTGCCGACTAGGTCACCTAATATGTGTGTATGAGTGTGTATGTATATATATATATATACGTTTGTGTGAGTGTCTTTTTTGATGAAGAATATATTGAATTTAACAGCAAGTCAACCCGTCAGGGGTTATTGTATACCAAGAGATTGAGGAATCGCGTTCATTATATAAGTCGTTCTTTCTTAAGAAGCTTTTTTTTGCATACGGTTTTATCAAAAATGAATAATTAGAAAACACATATTTGACGCTTAGGTGGGATCCTAACTGGAACTACCACTCTGGATCAGAGTGGACCAGGGCGTAATGGCAGTGAAGTGGTACTTCACATTTCCCAAAACTCCAGAATTGGAGCCTCACCATCAGATACAATTTAATGTCATATTCAGAACACTCATTGAGAGTAGGGGCGTTCTATTCCTCTGCAGAGATGAAGTCAGTGTATTCTACAGCCCCAAGCAGACTGGGTCGTGCTGTTTAATCATACACAGAATACCTTTTTTTGGGGGGGGTCTTGTCTTCTCAGTAGGGACATAGTCAGTGTATTTTAAGCCCGGCCTACAGGGCTTTGTCTTTGGCTAGTTGGATAAATCAGTTGGTGGGGGTTTGGCACATCGTTTTTAGCAGATTTGTTTATTTATTTTATCCATTTTCACTGCATAATGTCGATTTATGAGACTGATATTAACCTCTGAATTAGATGAATTAATAAAAAAAAAGGTTATGTTTAGAAATATATATTTGTTCAATAAAATATTTTTGCAAAAAAGAAAAAGAAATTCAGAATATTTGAACAGAAAAAACTCACAATTTTTTTGATTTTTCCAAATTTTCATGTTTCCCATATCTCAAGGAACGTTAGGGAGTTCTTTCAAAAATCATACTACAAAGAAAGAATGAACTTCATTTTTAACAGTTGTTTTCGTTTACTGAGAACCCATTTCGCTCATTAAGTTCCTCTAAGTTTTGAGTTCAGTTGAGTTGGTATTCCAAACGCCTGACTTATTCTACTCAACTTTTAGCACTTTTCTTTTATACTCTTTTTGAAAAGAGCAATAGTTCATTTGATAATATATAATCAAGTTCAGTTTAATTAGCCAGATGTGTATAATAACAGCTTATCTGAGGATTGTAATAATGAAACTCTAAGGCGTGAGTCTTTTTTTTTCCACAATTGAAACATATTGTGATATTGCTCTGCAATTGTCTATCGAGCTCTATAGAGATTTTACTATTTAGATGAACTTTTAGCGTTAAAGTTTCACTTCTCTCTCCCTCTCTCTCTCTCTCTCTCTTACTCTCTCTTACGCGCACACACACACACACGTATATATATATATATATATATATATATATATATATATAATATATATATATATATTATATATATTTACACTTGAAATTCAACGTTAAAAGTGTTTTTAATTAGTAAAATATATGCATAAAAATGCGAAGCAATATCACGATATTTCAACTATAAAGTAAGACAAAACAGCGTAAAAACACATAACTCTGACTTCTTCGTGCCCAATCTACAGTCTATCTATCAGTCAGTCTATCGATCTATGTTCATACTTATCTTATTTATGTTCATATCTACCTATTTCAAATATTCCATAACACACTTATCTCTGTCAATATCAGTTTGCTTCTATCTATCTATCTATAAGCATATTAAAACGATAAAGCCAAATCAATTTAAATGGGGGACATTTTGTCTTTTTAGCACTAATTTAACTAACTAAGGAGATAAATTGAAAAACCAGGACTCTAATAGTATTGTGATTTGAGAAGATACTTGATTCAATAATCTTCCGGCATTTTGTGACTATTTTGGAATAGTTTTAATATATTGAAATTAAAGTGATTAGTGCCTAAATTATATTTGACCAAACTTTTTAATCACTTTTAAGAAAATACGGGATATGTCACCCACATATTCTTTATTACAATGCTGGCATTGAATATCGTAAACTTCCACCTTGGATTTGATGTGAGTATTATTTTTATTATTAATTAAATTATTGATTACCTTTTGAAGAGTTACTCAGGTTTTGGATTCTAAAGTTATTCAAGTTTCTTTCGATAATGTTTGTGGTTGAAATCATTGGGTAAGTTAATATATCTATGTAATACATTATTTGAAAAATTTTTTTTCTTTGACAGAGATAGATTGATGTGTCAGGAATCTTTGGAATAGGCAGATATGAACATAAATGATATAATCATAAACATAGGTGGACTGATGTGATATGATTTTTTAAAAAAATAAAAGACGTAACCTATTTC